>CM068297.1:65892662-66187815 GCA_034768395.1 Linum lewisii | reverse complement strand
GAAAAAAGTTGGATCGAAATCCGAAAATAATAAATGAAAAGAAGACACCAGAAAAGGAATACAACCCGATCACTGCTGGTCCGGTGAGCCGGGAGGTGGAAAGTGGAGAAATTCGCCGAGCTGGCGTTGCCACGCCATTTGTGCCTCATATCACCGGTCGGCGCGGCGCATATGTTGCTGCATAATAGTCCATCGCGCCTCTTGAGTGGCGTTGTCGGTGATGTGCCACTCCTGCAATCGCTCGTACAATTCCCCAACATCCGCGGGGTGCGGTCGGTGCTGAGGGTGAGACGCCGAGTATGGATCTGGAATGTGCGGCGGCGACTGGTGAGCATACCCTGCCTGATGGTGTGGCGAGGGTATATAATCTTGGAATTCTGGTGGCGGCTGCGGCTGCTGCTCCTCAGCATCATCTTCTTCCTCCGACTCGACCACAGGCTGGAGTGGAGGATCAGCTGCTACATGGGGACTGAGGTCCAGCTCTAGGTCATACTCGACCGCCAAATCTCCTCCAACGGTCCTAACTTGGTGTCGTGGAATGTGCGGGCCATACTCATGGCTGATGCCGAAGGAGATGATGAGCTGTCCTATGAAGTTGCCCCCCAAGAGTCTGCGAGGTGGCATCTTCCTCCTGGTCTTCTGGCGGAAGATGCGAGCCAGTACCCAGCCGGGGTGTAGAGGGTAGCTCTCTCGGATGGCTCGGAGAAGCATGAGCTCCTCCTTGAGGATATGGTGGCGGTCCTTATCTGGAACATATAAAAGCGACCTACGCCAAACCATATGAATAAATTTATAGAGCGGGTGGGAGAGAGACTTAACTGAGTTGTTCGTCCCGAGGCGATCGCCAGGTATGCCTGTCATGTGGCTCCAGAGCGCGTGGTACTCCTCGTCGTTATCATCTTCGCCCCAACCGAGGTGATGATCGTGATAGTGCTCGTAGGGGATGCCGAGATGAGCGGCAAACTCATCGTAGGTGAGCTGCCTGTACACCCCACCAAGATAGAAGGTGACCACCTTCTGGCGTTGCTTCCTCTTGTGCTCGTCCAGATCAAAGGTTGCCCAGAACTCCTGGAGGGCAATGTCTGGGAACTCGGCGGCGATGGTGGTCAGCTCGAGGAGACCAGCCGGTGCTAAGGCGTCATGCACGTTCCGGTGGTAGTCCTCGTCATGCTCCTGGAGTGACTCCATTTAAAGGGGCGCACGTCAGCTCCCCGGACGTGCTCGAGCATCTGGAAGCACTCGAAGTAGAAGTCAGGTAGACGGGCGATAGTGCGATGGTATCCAGCCCGGCGAGGGAGTGCGGGTGGTGGACCCAGAACAGCAGGTGTGACGGGAGCGGCAGCTCCTGAGCTCGAGGCGCCATCAAGTCGCGCCTTAGTCCTGCGCTCATAAGTGATGTCCCTAAAACCAGAATGAAACCAGATTAGTCAACCAAAACCTTACCCCACACTTAGTAGAAAAACTCAATTTCACAAAGAAATGAGGGAAACTAAGTGGGGTAAGTAAAGCGGAGTAACCGGTAATCAAAGACAGTGAAATACATACTTAGGAACAGCCAGAATCGGATAAGCACAATCAGAGTTCAAAAAGTCAAACCGACATTTAGAAAGTCAACATTTAAGCATAGTGAACCCTAATCATGGCAAGACTATCATAACTTGGAGAATGACGGTAAAATATGATCTCATATAGCAAGCACGAAAATATGAACGAGAATGAACACATTAGATAGCCAAATGATCACAACAGTTCAAAGTCAAACCGGCATTTCTCACAAAAGTCAACATTACAAAGAATTAATCTTATGCATAGCAACATATGATCAAATGATATGGAAATTAAGCACGGAATTCCCTAAACATCCTAGAACAGCTCTATAAGTTCAGTTAATCCTAGTTCACACGAAAATAGTGGGCACGCAAAACGAGGCAAACCGAAAAGTCAACCGAAAGTCAACCCTGACGAAATTCAGCAATCTATATGTCAAAAGATTCGTATTGAAAATCTCTACAACTTACCTTGAAGTCATGATTGCTAAAAATGAACGAGTTGAGAGGAATCGGTGAAAAACGTTGAAAACTAGGTTTTCGGTGAACCGGAGCTGCAAAGCTCCGATTTGGCTGTTCTAGGGCTTGAATCGATCGGAAAAGGGAAGGGAAGGGAGTGGCGGCAGTTGGCGACAGCGGCGGTGGTGGAAAATGGCGGCGACGGCAGTTTTAAGGTGGAGGGCGGTCGACGATTTTAAAAAGATAGGGGGGGGAAGGGTTTTCGGTTTTGTGAACGAAAATGAAAGTGGATGAGAGAGGGGGTGGTTCCCAAATTTTAAAGGAATCGTGGTCTGATTTTCAAAATTATTTTCAGCGAAAAGAAGAGGGTGGTTTCGCCGAAAATATCAGTTCAATGCACTGCCGGATTTTCAAAGGTGGTTTCGCCGAAAATAACAGTATGGTTTCGCCGAAAATTTCAGTTAAAATGGTTGTTGGTTTTCAAAAATCTTTTCGCCGAAAACAGAAAACTTTTCGAACCAAAAATGATGAACAGGGGGACCGGGTTCGAAAATCGAAAATCGGTTTCGCCGAAAACAAGGATGGTTTCGCCGAAAATTTTGAACTATTCGGGTTTAAAATATTTTCGCAAATCCGGCTAACTTCAGAAAATCACAGTTAAATCCAGAAAAATCGGAATGACCTCAATCAACTTGCAACTGACTCTATGACATGCAGACTCTACACGAAAAATAATAAATCAAACAAACTGACACTTTTGGCTCCCCCGAACCGACTCTAAAATACCAAGGTTGACACAAAACAAAAACTGACTCCAGCCGTGGGTTGCCTCCCACGAAGCGCTCTTTTATTAACGTCCTTGAGCTGGACGATACCTGGACGGTATTAGGAGACATCCCAACTTAGATTCTCCTTAATGCTTGCGTCGGAGTTCATGAAGTACAGCTTCGGGACTTCTCCGGTAAGCGTGAATCTCTTCCCGTTCGCATGTAGTAGCTTGGTACGTCCGTCGGGAAGGTGATCAACGAACTTGAACGGTCCGAACAGCTCTCTGGAGAGATCATCCTTCTTGAGTGTGACGATGGAAGGAATGAGGACTGTCGGCTTCTTCTTTTCTTTAATCTTCGGCTTGGTATCACCAAGATCGGTGATCGTTAGTACTTCCTTAGGAGATGCTTTCGGCTTCTCCCTCCATACTTGTTCCGGCGCCGGTTTCTCTGAACGAAATGGTGGTGCAGCTGGCTCGGTGGAAGACGGCGGAATTTTTGGTCTCCAGACCATTTGTGTCTTCGTTTTCTGGTTCTTTCCTCGAGGTCTGCTTGGTGGTTTAGAAGAGGCTTGCAGTTCCTTCTTCTTCTTCTTAGGCGGCTTCTGAACGACAGGTTTCTGCTTCTTCTCAATGACCTGTTTAATATCTGCAGCAACAACTGATCTAGAGACACTAGAAGAAGCATTAGTAACGGAGTTGACCGGAGTCAACCCCACCGTTTCAACAGCTAGGCAGTGAGATTCTTCATTCCTAGAGTCATATTTCATGCCATCTTTAAGACGGAACATTTTCGTTTCTTTACCGACTCTTAGAGTTAATGATCCGTTGGGAACGTTAATATTCATTCCAGTAGTAGCCATGAAAGGTCGACCTATGAGGATAATAGTATCATCTGTACTAGTATCCATAATCACATAATCAGCTAAGAACGTGAACGGACCACATTTAGTGACAACGTCTTTAATCTCTCCCTTAGGGGTTTTAAGCGATCTATCAGCAAAGACGAGTTGCATACTAGGCGGTTCAAGTTCTCCTAGGTTTAACTTTTCATATAGACTCACAGACATAACATTAACAGATGCTCCTAGATCAACTAAGCAACGTTCAATCTCAACATCATTAATGACCAAAGGCAAAGTAAATGAACCAGGATTAGATAACTTAGCTGGATATGGAGAAACAGGTTTCTTAACACGGATGTCAGGATATCCTTCCTTGTTCCCCTTCATGCCAGTCTCAATCCTTGCATTTGGCAGCAATGCTCTAGGAAAAGGAGGCTTCACGACGTACGGTGCAAGAGGAGGATCTTCCTCCTTAGGCGCCGGTTCCTGTTCTTCTTCTTCCTCTTCTTCCGGAGTTTCAGCGATCCTGCGTAAAACAGAACAAGCATCAGCAATTAAGTTTGGAAGTTTTCGAGCAGTTACCATTTTAGCCTGTTCTTTTCTCGGGTTTGGCTCTGTCTGGCTTGGAAGCTGGCCAAATGGTCGACCAGATGCTAGCATGCTTGAGATGTTGTTCACGGCTTGCTCAATTCTTTGTCCAGATGCTATCTGTTCTTGATTGAGAAGAGCTTGAGCTTTGAACTGACTGTCATGATCATCGAGTCTTGTGATGATCTGACTGAGCTTCTTATCCAGGTCACTGACATTGTTCTCTCTTTGATGCTGCTGCCTTGGATAGGTATTGTTGAGATATTGATTCTGGCGATTGCCAGGAGCAGTTCCATAATTACCCGGATTGCGATGCGGCGGCTGGTAGACACCTGCCGGTGAATGGTTAGGCTTCTGATCCTAAGCTGGACCAGCCGGGCGGTTATTCTGGTTCTGGTTAGCGCCAGCATTGTAGGGAGGTCTGTCTTGATAGTTCCCTTGCTGTCTGAAGTTACGATAACCAGCATAACCATTCTGATTATTGACGAAGCCTTGTTGGATGAAATTTACCTCTTCGGCAGACCAGACTTCTGCCTTACCAAAATTCTAACAACGGCCTCCGTTATGTGAGCAAGCTCCACACCACTCGCAATCAGCAACATAGACAGAAGCTGTCGGCGGCTTGATCGGTGTGGTAGACTTCTTCAAATGCTTCTCTACCTCTGCCTTGATTGTAGCTTCGAGATCTAGCTTGCTCCTTGATCCTTCAGATTGTCGCTCCCAGTTCCTTGACTTGGAGGCACAGTTTGCGAAGTGGAGAAGAGCAGCTTCAGGAGTGAGTGTAGTGCAATCCCCTTCAGCTAGAGAATTGACCCACTTGGCAGATTCTTCTCGAAGTCCACGAGAGAAGATTTCAGCTAACTGCCTCTGCTCGAATCCATGATGAGGGCAGGTGTAGAGAAGTTCTTGGAATCGATTCCAAGTATCATATAACCTCTTAGCAGTGCCTTTTAGAGAGAACGGAAAGGCTCTCAGACAAAGAGTGTTTTTGTCGAGGTTTCCGCTCTTAAAAGTACTGCAGAGATCAAGAAAGTCTGCAAGATGAGTGCACGGATTGTCTAGGGGCCTGCCTTCAAACTGTAAATCCCTAGAGATCATCGTCAAGAATGGAATCTTGATCTCATAGTCAGGATCTCCTTCAATGCGCGGAACGGCAATGGCAGATCGAACGCTAGTCGCGCTCGGCTTGTTATAGTCTGCTAGACTCTTCTGTGCAGGTGGTGGCGGTGGTGGTAATCTATCGTCCATGGTGGGAGATGGAGGAGGTGAGAGTGACTCGGTGTATGAAGCGGATGAAGATGGTACAGGTGAAGATGGAGATGAGGAACTCTCCTTCGGTTCCTCGATCTTGATCGGAGTGATGAATGGATTGGATCTGCCATTCTTCAGAATCTGTGATCGTAGAGGTGTAGCTGAACTGCCTGGTCTCTCTGTACTCTTGGCCTGTTCGGTTTGAAAGCGAGTCCAAGGACGGTGAGGCATACACCTGTAAACCTACAGATAACAAAGACAAACAAAACCAGTGTAAAATCAAAGTGGGTGGAAAAATGAAAGATGGAAAATAGAAGAATAAATTGCCAGTTCCTCTTTCAACAATCAAAAGAGTCCCTGGCAACGGCGCCAATTTGGTGGACCGCCCGGTCATTGTTCGGACGAGTTCAGCCAAATAAAAACTACTAATGCTAAGAAAAAGCGTATAGCAGATCGTATTCCAAGGGCTTTCTATGATTGGTTACTTCAGAACTAGCAAAATACTCGAAGGAAAACACGTTGTGCGTGGTGTGAGTTCCACGACTTCTATTTCTAAGAAATGCAGAAAAATTAAAACAAATTAAACTAAAGCAGATTGGGAATTAGGGTTTGAAAACAAGGATGACAGACGAACTTAGACTTTGAATCCCCCTTCGTTCCCAGAGCATTGGCAATCAACGGAACAGCGGATTTCGATTCTCATTCAATCAATTACTAAGACACCACCATAACTCCTTACCCTTAGGTTTAAGACCGGGGAACGTTCGCTCTATCCGTTCTAACTACCAAGATTAACTAGCCGGCCGGGTACGGTCGCCTCTCGCAACGACTTAATTAATTGGTGTAATTACTAATGATTAATGAGTTACTCTTGCAGTGAATTAACCCTAACCGGTTCCTACGAAAGGCACACTCCAATTATAAGGTTAATTGTTTAATTCGATGTTCTAAAGTAAGGCGAGCGTTCGCTTCTATCCTTAGCTTAACCAGAATCCAATCTAGGTGATCAATCCAGACAAGAAACACGAACAATGAAGAACGAATCAAACATGAAAAAGAACTGATTGAATTTTGAATCTAATCACCGCCGATCCGTGACCGCTTTAAAGCCCTGGGTCACTTAGGGTTCATCTAGTCTAAGCTCCAACGAGTTTAGCTACTCATGATTATTACAAAAGAAACAAAGATAAAGAGAGAGTTCATCATTCAAAGGAAGAACAGAAAAGAATCTGAAAAACCTAATTTAGACGACTCTGATAGACTTCGATCTTCGGTAGATAACACTCCTAGCTCCGGTTCTCCGAGATGGAAGGGATGGCGTCACGATCTCTATCCGGCTCTTCAAACTCCAACTCTTCGCTCCAGAACTTGAGAGGATTCTGATTCGAAAAGTTGTGTTTTGCGAATTATGATTGTATCTTATGATTGTCCCCCCTTTGGGCCGCCGGGTTAAGTATTTATACTTAACCCTAACTGATCCGGATTAGCCTGATATTTTCGCCGAAAACATAAGGATATTTTCGGCGAAAATCCTTGTGTAAATGGCCGTGATCTCTCTGCCTTGTATTTTCGGTCCGAAGAGCACAATATTTTCGCCGAAGTCATTCTTCACTCGGCGTCAGTTGATTTGCACTATTGTTTTCGCCGAAGACATAAGCTCATTTTCGCCGAAGGTGCAAGTGTGAATGGGTTTATTTTCGGTTTGACTTGATCGGCTCCTTGGATCGATTCCGGTTTGATTCCACGAGGTTCCAATGCCTTAGACACGTCCATGGCTACTCTATTCGATGGTAAAAACCTGTGCTAACATAAAAACACTAGAAAACCATCAAATAGACCCGAAACGGGCCAAGGTAACACAAATGGCACGAGATAGGGCAATCGATTGAATATTCGTTATTCTACCCTAAAAACCATGTCTTAAGCAAGGAAATGTCGCTTAAATGAGGCTGATAATCACGTCAAATCGAGTGTCATCAAACATTGCCGGTAGTTTCATCAGCATGAGCCAGCTTATGGAACTAAATTTTTCCTTCCATTTTAAGGGAGGATGGTGTATAATTTTTGACCATTACGGAAACCCTTTTCTTTCTGTACCAAAAGTAGGCAGGTGCTTTCCACTTCACATGGCTCATGTTGCGCAGACAGGAGTTGCCATCAGAGGAAGATCGGACCAAGCAGGAACAGTCAAGATTTGCTGTGGAAAGAAACGATTTAGGGACGGGATTCAGGAAACAGCAAGTAAGATATTGGAGGTTGACAAGGGAAAGAAGCGAGAGCGTCCGATCGAGTTAGTGGATCTTCACGGAGTTAGTTCTAAAAAGACGTGACCCGAATGACCGTTTTGTACTACCAGTTCATGTACCCAGTTCCTTCTTAAAAATAATAATTTTCTACTTCTCTTCCACCTTTAGACATTCAAACCAGTTATTCCCCTAAAAAGACTAACTCAAAACGCAAGATCACAACTTAAAACATGAGTTACCACAACAACAGTTGTGCGAAATCAAAGCGATCTACCCATCATGCAAGTTCTTGCGATCGAGTTCCCGACGTCGTTCCTCAACTGTCTCTGACATCAGCTTCCAGATAACGAAAATTTGACCACACAAAATGATCAAGGCAAAGATTACCAATCCCACGTCGTGCACACTGCCATCCTCTCGATAGCACATTCCTGGAATTGAGAGAGTTTACTAAACAAGGGAGGGAAAACGAAAGAGATGGTGATGGATATCAAGTTTTCGAAACCCGGTTTTTATGGGAGCCAAATTCGAGAAGGGAGTGGTCACAATAATGGTGACACCACTCATTTCATGTCGGCACGCATGGACAAAGAAAAAGGGTCCAATAAGTCAAGGGCTAGGAGGATAGGGTTCGTCCCTTGAAATAGACGGTATCGAAATGCTTTGGATAACAGAGTAGAGGTCGGAAAAGAAATACCTCATTCATCGCTTTTATATCAAAGAAATGGCTACGATTCCCATTTGCCAGTGTGGGGAAGCCACGATTATAACAACATCCTGGAGAGAAGAAAATCCAAGGCGAAGATTCTTTAGCTGCAAAAGATATCGCTCGGTAAGTCAAAAGTGCTTTACGAGTTTCGGCTATCATTTAAAACTAACCAAAGAGAAACTCATCTATCCCCTTGGTCTGTGGCAGAGGATGAACAACCATTGTAGTTACTTTGCATGGTTAGATCCCCCGATGCAACATCGAGCCAAAGTCGTGATCAACGGTCTCTTACGAAAATTAAACATCTACGAGCGTACCTTCGGAAGTGAAAGACAGGCAATTTCAGGAGAGACTATTCCCGATACTGCTGCGTCATCTGCATCTTCCGTCAGGAATAAGGCTAATAGTGGTTTTCGTAATGGAAACATAGAAGTTACCTACAAAACTTCCTTAGCAGTTTTTGCCGTTGTTTGTATCCTTGTCGGAACCCTTATCATTCGCGTGATAAGCAAATAAATTCTTACTTATATATCCTGTAACATCTATATCAGCCACACCCACCATCGTCATAATAACGAATTATTTCAACAACGTTAGTTATAGAACTCAAGAACGTCTCACCGTGGAGGTTTCTGTGCCGGTGCCATGATGCAGGGATCTGAGACCGGTGCCTGTGAAAAAACGTTTACTTTTAAACCTTGGTTTAAAATCCGTCAAAACTTAATACCCTTTTTCTTTTAAAATCACCAGAATAACTCCCGCACCAGACCGATCTTCCAGTGTTTCCTGGTAACCCGAGAAACATGAGGAAGCCGGCTCTGATACCAAAATGTAACACCCCAATTTTATGAAATGTAAACGACAACGTGTCCCGGGACAGGCGATGACTCAAAGGTTGAAAAATACAACTTTGACCAACTACTTTCAAACCAACCATAAAAATAGGGTATTAACCGTCAAAACATTTACAGCGAATTGGGCCCAACGACTTGAGAGCAATTCTCCAAGTCGCCATTACACCGTCTCATGATCCACTGCTCCGGCACGCCTTAAGAAACTTCGGTGGCCCGTTGCTTGTCCAGGAAATTCCTGCAAAACTGGTGGGTGGCTCGGGGTCAGTCCATTATCATGATTATTCCGTATAAACATGAATAAACACATTTAATGGAACTAACAATGCAAACCAGTAATTCCAGAATCATCCTTCCGTAACGGAGATTACCGTTACCATCTATCGAATGACTTGTCACAAGGAATATTAATCCATCATCCCAATCATGACCTATATGTGAGACATTAACACACATAATCACAAGTCATTATGACATCCCATGAACTATTCTAATAGTACCACACAACATCGAGATCAACTCGATCAACTTTCATTAAACAATAGGGCGTCCCCTCTTCCCGCCTAGCTAACCTCTACGCCATCATCGATAAGGCTTACTCCTGAGCCTGTAATAGGGACTTCACAAGAGTCGTTATTCTTCCCGACTACCATGAATCGATTGGGGCTATCAATACCCAACTCCCATCATCCGGTCGAGGCTAATTCTACCCAACTCTTATCATCCGGTTGGGGCTATCCGTACCCATCTACCGTGAATCGATTGGGGCTAACAATACCCAACTCCCATCACCCGGTTGGAACCCGTATCCATCGATGTTCCCGGCGGAGGACTAGCTAGCGAGGCTTTACTTTCCACCTGTATACACAAGGTGCCAAACATCATCAGATAACATCACTGTTTGACAACCGAAACTAACTCATGTAATCATATAGACATAACCTACGGTTCCAGAAAGATAGAACTTTCCACAGAAACGACACCTTGTTGTCAAAACCAATACTTTCCGTCTTAATTTCCAGGTAAGTAGGGGAGTCACTTAGACTACTTAAGTCCCTCTAACCTTAGGCATCATAACTTTATAAACCGGAATTAATGAGGATCCGCGTCACTCGTTACTCTGAACAACCAACAAACAACAGTTAGTCTTCCAAATCATTAAGGTATCATAGTACCTACAAGTAATAGATTTATAGTTTATATGGATTTAACAATCCATCACGTCATCCATTGGTTTAACTAACCACCAAAGCAATCGAAGCCACATCGTTTCACATGTGATCTTATTCCGAGTTAAATCTAACCCTCGAAAAATAGCTGATTTAAATAGGAGTTATGGGTGATATATAAGTCCTCGTAATAATATCATAACAATTATTACGTCATACTAAGGAATTAATATTCCCTAAGGAGTATAACACTTATCCAATAATCCAACACTTCTATTCATCCGATAAATCCAATGTTCCGTGTTAAGGTGATTACCGGAGCTCATTTTCAAAATAATTGGAATGGAAATACTTAATTAAATAATTTTAGTTAATGGAATGTAAATTAACTAATAAAAATATTAGTAATTTACCCCCTTGAACCAACCCACCTATAAATCGAGTCGGTTGATTTGGAAATCGGTTCCGTAGCTTGAATCGGATATTAATAAGGAGTTAACGAACCGTCGTAACTCCCCGGCCAAATTGTACTAACTGGAAAGTTAGTTGGGCCAAATCTGTCACCATTTAGAGTTTAGGATTAAACTAAGAGAATAGAATATCTGAGGGGCCAAACTGTTAAAGACTAATAGGCTTGGACCACGATAGTAATTAAATTAAATTGGAGGACTGAACTGTGACATAGAGACTTGGGTGACCAAACTGCAACTATTCCATCTTCTTCTTCAATTTGTAGGAGACAATTCCCTCATTTTTGGTGAAGCTCCGATGAAGCTCCGGTGAAGCTCGGATTCCCCTAATTCTCGCACGAAACTACCTTTTGAAGGTTGGAAAAGATTTCCATGCTTAAGACGATGTCAGATTTGTATTTTTCAAGGGTTGGGCATGCTTGGAACGCTCCGCCAAAATTCTCGTCGGAGCTACGACGGTGAGGTTCCGTGACTCAAAGTCAAAGGCTTGTTGGCTTTTATAGCCGACTCAGAAGCCTCTCGATGCCCTCTGGAGTACCCAAAAGTCAAGGTCACGAGAAAGAAAGGAGTGAAAGGTCGTTTATTTGTGTGAACGACGGTAGCTCCATTTTGGCGATATTCAGGCCAATAATGGAGCTGGAGGGGTCAGAATTCATGTGGTGATGATTTACAATCATCAAAACCTGACAAACATCAATTATATGAAGGATTGGTCATGCTTGGAACAGAGAGCGGCGGCGGCTTCTGCAAATTGGAGAAGGAGATGCTGATGTGGGGGTGACGTCACTATGATGTCATCATCTATCAAAAAGACTGAAAACTAATAACTAAAAAAATAAAAATAAAGGATTTGCTGGAGCAAGGACTTGAACCTATGACCTTTAGGTTGTTGGTCCAATTCTTCAACCAACTCGACCAAGCAGAATTCTTGACTTCCATGCAACTGTGTTCCATTAACCCTTACCCGCCTTCATTTGGAATCCAAGCTTAACCAAATTATAAAACCATTTGATTAACGAGGTCTACCGTATCGAACACTTCACGCTATACCGCAAGAGTCAAGTCGGTATCTTAACCTCTCGCTCCGCCTTCCATGAGTGAACTTAACTTGTCTCGAAATCATTTAATCATCAATTTACGATCATTTCTCAAACGTATGGAATAAAATTCAAAAAAAAATTCTGGTTCAGAGATTCGGGGTGTAACACATGCACTGAGGCGACCTCAAACAAGTCCCGGAGTAAGGTAATGTTCCAAGAACCTTCGGGAATAAGTGAAGAAATTTGAAGGTGTTGGATTTGGGATACCGATATCCGAGATACCGGTAACGTCGGACCTCGAGAACCTGGGACCCAGATCCTTTCAAAGATGGACATCATGGGGTGGGAGCCTAACTGGACGATGAGCCCAGGAATCAGGAGATCCCGTCCATGAAGAATACCCTGCCAGCCACAGGAAGGACGTGACCGTTTCCTAGCTTTATAAAACCTAGAGATCATAAGCTCACGTTGAGTTAGGATGCACCAGCTTTGTTTTGCCAGTAAAGCCTGATTAAAAGACTGAAAGGAACGAAAACCTAGACCCCCCCTCTTCCTGACTGAGGCATAATTTCTCCCAGCTTCGCCAGTGTATCCGTTTCCGGTCCGTTACTTCATCCCACCAGAATTTTACCATGAGTTTGTCCATTTCCGCGCAGACCTCATTAGATACTCTGTAACAGAACATGATCTGAACCGGAAGACCAGAAATTACCGAAGTGAGCATGGTGTGGACACCTGCTAGGGAAAGGGATAGTCGTTTCCAACTTTGTAGGCGTTTAGTTATTTTGTCTTGAAGGAATGCAAAGATTGCTTTTTTGGAACGCATCACAACACACGGCGCTCCCAAATAGTTTGGCGAAGGATTTTGGCCATTCATTCCCAAAAATGCGGAGTATTCGCACTTTAGACGTGAAGGTACATTTTTACTAAAGAGCACTGAAGACTTTGCGTAATTTATTCGTTGGCCACTTAAAAGTTGGGACCTATTAAATAAGGACCGTAATTCCACTAGAGACCATCGAGAGACACGTAAAAACAACATTGTGTCATCCGCAAACATTAGATGCGTGATCATTGGGCAATGAGCATTAAGCTTAATTTCGTGGAGGGCGTTGCGTTGTGCTGCCAATAGTAATAAGTGCGAGAGAGATCCAGGCTGGTTCTAATCCAAGTGCATGGAGGAGTGGGAAAAGGAAATTTCATTCTACACGATCATAAGCCTTCTCCATGTCCACTTTGAGAGACATAAAATGCAGCTTGCCTCGGGCATAATTTTGCAGGTGGTGAATTAGTTCATGCGCAATCAGAATATTATCAGTAATACATCTTCCACGAACAAAGCCATTCTGAGCCGGATTTATGAAGTGAGGTAAGATGATACCCAACCTGGTCGTGAGTATCTTCGATATTATTTTATAGAAAGTTGTGCATAAGCCAATTGGGCGGACCTGGGTCATATCTTCAACTGAAGAAACCTGAGGAATCAAGGTGAGCCAAGTATGATTCAAGGCGCGGAGCATATTACCGCGGCAGAAGAAATCTCGGACCGCTATTACGACATCACTGCCAATGATATCATAGTAACGTTGGAAGAAAAGTCTTGTAAATCTGTCTGGACCTGGTGCTTGCATTGAACCAATGGAGAACACGATCCGACAGATCTCATCTCTGGAAACATCAGCTAATAGGGATCGGTTCATATCGGTTGTGACAACTGTAGGAATGCCAAGATCAAAGATGGACTCTTGCAAACCATCATGTTCTGAGGAAAAAAGCTGATTGAAATAGTTAGCTGCTAGAAGACCCTTTTCTTTCTCGGTTGCGAAGACGTTCCCATCTGAATCTCGTAGGTCACTAATGTGATTACGCTTCCGTGTTACCGAAACGGCACATTGAAAGTATTTGGTGTTTCTGTCTCCCTCTGTGAGCCAGTTAATCCTCGCCTTTTGTTTCCAGTATATCTCCTCTTGTTGGTGGACTTTGGAGCACGAGAGTTCCAATCGACGAATCTCCGGCCAATTTTTGGATGGAACAGAATATTCTGTAACTAAAGCATTGTCAACATCTTTAAGAATCCGAGAAGTGTTAGACGTTCCTCCTCTCTGCACCAATCAAACAGGGTGTGTCGTAGTCGTTTGAGTTTGTCCGCTAGGCGAAACATAGGGCTCCCATCCTTACATGGTTGAGCCCACGAGTGAGAAATTAAGTTAGTAATTTCCGGGTTTTCCACCCATCTGCAATCAAAACGAAAAAGTTTTTTGGAAATTGGGGAGGGTGGTTGAGTTCGCAAGAGAATCAGGTTGTGGTCCGAGTACCGAGGATCCAAATGAATAACTGAAGATTCACTACAAAAAACTGTACGTTTAACAGCGGCAAAAAAGGCGTTTAACAGCGGCCAGGGCCGTTGTTAAAAGAATTTAACGGCGGCCACGAGCCGCTGTTAAATTCACCAATGGCAAAGTCATTTAACAGCGGCAAAAAGTGGCCGCGGTTAAATCATAAAATTTAACAGCGGCCATAGGCCGCTGTTAAATTAGTCCGCTGATTAAAGTAATAGCCGGAGCTCCGGCGATTGAGCCAGAACTCCGGCGATAGTCCAGAGACCAGAAAAACTCCGAAATGCGGTGATTGAGCCGAAGCTCCTCCTCCTTCCGTCGCTGCTTCTTCTTCCTCCTCCCTCCGTCACTGCTTTTTCTTCCTCTTCCTTCTTTTCCTTGCTTCTTCTTCCTCTTCCTTCTGTTTGTTGCTTCTTCTTCCTCTTACTTCTTTTCCTTGCTTCTTCTTCCTCTTCCTTCTGTTCCTTGCTTCTTCTTCCTCTTCCTTCTGCAAAACAACCATGGAAAACGAAATAAGCCAATATCCATAGATCTAATCGGAAAACAAAAATAAAATCGAGAGAGAAGAAAGGATTGTATTACCTGGGAAGATTGTGGCCATAGATCTAATTGAGAGAGATGGCGGCAGTGGAGAGAAGAAGAAAAGGGAGGGGTTCTGGAAGAAGAAGAAGAAGAAAAGAAGAAGAGTTATGAAGAAGAAGAAGAAGAAGAAGAAGAAGAAGAAGAAGAAGAAGAAGTGGTGGCGGCTGGCAAAGCTTCGGCGACGGCGGAGTTGAGGATGAGGGAAGAAGAAGAAGACCATTAGGGTTTTTTGCAAAGAAGAAATCAGGACCGTTGAGATTAAATCAACGGTCCAAATTAAATTAGGAGCTATCCGCGTCCATCTGTTTCAACCAATCAGGGACGTGTAATTTAACAGCGGCCACTTAGCCGCTGTTAAACTCTCTAATTTAACAGCGGCTAAGTGGCCGCTGTTAAATTTCCCGTGTTTTTTAATTTAACAGCGGCCAAATTCTGGCCGCTGTTAAGCTTCTGCTGTTAAATTGACATTTTCTTGTAGTGATTCTGGGAATTGGTCCAGCCAATGATCATTAAGAAAGAAACGATCTAGACGTTCATCAATAACTGTCGAATCCTGATGCATGTTCGACCAAGTAAATTCAGGACCTGTAAAGCCAATACCAATCAGGTGAAGGGAATTGGAAAAGTTAAGAAGCGGAGATAGAGCATTCGGTCGTAAAGGGAAACCACCATGTTTGTCTAAGATGGATAACATACAATTGAAATCCCCGAAGACTACCAAGGGATCTTGCAAATTTTCCAACCGGTTGGTTAAATCCTGGATTTGATTAGCGCGGGGTTATTGCCGAGTTGAAAAATAAACCCCGGTTAAATAAACAAAAATGTTCGTTTCTAATTCCCAAGCTATACTGATTGAATAACTATTGGAGAAAATTACGCATGAAGGGAAATCAGAAGACCATGCAAAGGCTATACCGCCTCCAGAATTAGAAATTGGAACATGTAAATAAGATGAAAAACCACATTTATTTAATATGGTGGATAACTCCACAGTGGTTACACGAGTTTCTGACAGAAATAAAAAAAGAGGTTTGTACACACTACTAAGACGTACTAATTCTGAAACTGTATCGGGACCCAATGGCGGAACCAGGATTGGTATAAGGGGGAGCCAAATTATAAACTGAAAATGGGTGCCACCGGCAAAAAAATTCTTCGGATTTGGATAGTAGTAGAAAAATTTCATGAATCTAATACTACGTAAAACTACACAATAAATTGTTTGATTATAAGTTACTTAGTTAGTAAAAAAGAATTATATGTGCCACCGGCAATTTTTTCTTCAAATTTGGATTATTTATGATCACATATTGTAATTATTACATATTATAAGTTGATTCTGAGTAACTATTTTGTAAAATTTAAGACAACATTTCACCGAAACATCGTAGTGGGGGAGCCAAAATTCAAATACCCCGACGCCAAACTTCGAAAACACCAAATATTACATAGAATTTTACACTCGATACCGGGGAGGGGGCGCCATCGCTCCCCCTAGCTCCCCCTATCTCCGCCATTGTCGGGACCTCCTAACCCTCTACAATTCCATGAGAGTATCATCATGGGGACCCAGCGGCCCACTTAAGGCTGGCCGCTTCCACCTCACGATGATCCATCCCTTCTCCGGTTTCAACCTCATCAGCCGGGCCATCTGTAGTGAAATCCAGGTCGTCATCGAACCCTAAATCAGACTCATAATCATCTAGTGGTGTTTCTGGTTCCGGTAGGCGTGACACATCCTCTCCTGGTGGGCCCAAACCACTGTTGTAAGGCTGCTCAGTGTCCAGTGGGCCGCAGAGCCCAATCTCTGGAGGATGATCCAAAGTGAGGCCCAGCGCCTCTGCATCCTGCCCTTGAAGGTATTCTTGGCCTAACACTTGATCAGGGTCCAAACTCGAATTAGCCTTAGGATCAAGGGCATCCTCTTCTTCCATTGCAGGCAGGCCCAACACAAGGCGTTGGCCCAAATCATGTTGTGGTAGAGGGGCGCCGCCATCATCTCTGGAGAGAGAAGAAAGAGCCCTCCGACGAGTCGAAGTCCCTTCCCCATCGCAAATCGGAGCATCCACCATCGGAGCTTTATCGTGACGCCGGGTTGGTTGAATTGGCGAATAGCCGTCATCCAGATGAATGGTACGAGTCTCCGACGAGCCTGCCGCCTCTAGATCCGTGCCATCACACTACAAAAAATCTGCTCTTTAGCGTCGGTCACCGACGTCGTTTAGCGTCGGCTGCACGCGAGTCAAGGGTTTAGCGTCGGTTTTTAATCGACCGACGCTAAACTCTTCCCCGGTGACCGACGCTAAATAGCAGATTTTTTGTAGTGTCAGAAGGCCTCCCCGTGCTTCGATTAACCGTCCGACGCCGAACCCTCTGGGCAAAAATAGTAGCCTGTTTCGGTGGCGGCATCACAAGGCATCGCCTTGTTGGCGGTACACTTCCCGACGACGCTGGAACATCCACGATCCTCGAAGAGTTGGCCCCTAGACAATCTCGATTGGAGCCGTGCAATCTCCCTGGGAGTGGTCGACGAGACCGCAGTTAAAGCAGAGTCTGGAGAGGCCTTCATACACCACTTTAACCCAGAAAGATCTCCCTGGCAGTTCAATGACTTCCCTCCGACCAACAAGACCTTTAGTAAGGTTGAAATTCACCTTTGCTCTCAGGAACGTTCCAGGTTCATCACTCAATCTGAATAGAGCAATATCACGAACAACGAAGTCTCCCAAGAACTGCCTGCCAAAGGAAACCGTACTATATTGAGTAGGGACATCTTTGAGTGTTACCCAAAGATCCTTAAATTGCAGAGATAGCGCCAATTCATCGGAGGGTACCAGGGGGCAAGGTGCATCATGATCCCGTCCATATTCCATGGTTGCAATCGAAGAACTCTGTCTAGGCATTAAAAGTAGCATTGAAAGAGCCCGAAGCCGCCATTGAAAACCCGGATGCGCCCTTGAAGTCCCCAGATCCGTCCTAGAGAGGACTGCAGACTTGCTAATGTTTTTCTAATAGGACCAAAAACATCAGAACTAGGCTTAGGCCTACACGTTCTTGGCTTGCGGTGATTTCCGAGGCCGGAAGTTGAAAGGCGGTAATCGCCATTTTTGGAGAAAGATAAGTTATAAAGAGAATGATTTGGAGTAGAATCCTGCAAATGGGGAAGATTAAATAGCCAAAAAGGGAACTGCTGCGGATAACCGCAGATGAGACGGAAAAATCGTCAGGGGCCCCAACATCAACTGCCGCAACTGCGGCAGGAGCGAGGATTTGAAAATAAAACACAGATGGCGTCTCGGAGAGAAGGAGATGGGAGCCGGAGAAAAAGGGGATCAGCGAAGGACAAGAAACCGCCGGAAGTTTGAGAAGATCGAGAAAAAAACCACCTCCGATACATATTGGAAGTCAGTCCACAAAATAATCCCAAACTTACCAAAATAACCGTCAAGATCTTTATTAATTAATTATTTTTTTTAATTAGGAGACAAAAAATTATGTCAACAATTAATCTAAAAAGGATAAATCACCAAAATGTCCGCTAAATCTAAGCCATCAAATTTATATAATAATTAATCATACTAATAAATAATTAAGATCGGTATTGTGAAAAAAAAAATTGATGAGATGGACCATTTCTCGAATTATGCGTGTCATCCTTGCGCAGGGGCCATGCTAGTCTTCTCTGTATCGTTCCAATTTTATCGGATGTCCCCGAAGGAACGGTATTATGAAAATATGTTTACTTCTTTTGACATACGAAAATATGAACTTCAAACTGAGGCAACAAGCTATACAAATAATCAAATATTGCCTACATACCCATATTCAAGTTGCACCTTTACTATGATAAGGATCATAGTAGCCTTTTGTCATTTGTCAAGGTTGTGTCTTGGCTGAGCATCCAACTTCCTTTTGACGAAATGATGAGTGAAATTCAAATTTTTTTAGATGCTGCCGGCCCCAAATCGCCCACCACGACAAGCACTCTAAATCCACCATTTATTTAAAGAAAGAGGAATTAAATAACTGAGATGAAAAAGGTAATCATTTCCTCATTTTCCTTGGTTTTATTTTTATTCTCCTTCCTCTATTTTTCTCTCCCTCTTCTGATTTTTAAGTGATGACTCTATTCTTCTTCGTTTCTCTCTTCCTCTTCCTATTAATTAAATTACTCAACTTCATCCCTTCTTTCCTTTGTCCACAAAATAAAAGAAATTGTAGTTTCTATTGAAACAACAGTTGAATCAATCACCAGATCAACATTAGATCATACTTCCAGCTCTAAAATCTCTTTTTCCTCCGAATTTCTCGACGACAAGCTATATTAAAATTTGTAATTAACAACAAAAATGTATCTAATTTTGTAATTTTTTTAGGCCTAATAAATGTGTACATCATGAACTATTGGCTTATTACGAACCTATACACAACTTTTTTCGAATTACAATTATGTCATGACCTTACGAGCTCATTTACCAAACTGGCATGCCGTCCATTTTCGCTGAAAATCATCCTACGTATCCTGACGAAGTTAGCTAACTGTGTCCAACTTCTTACATGTGACATGTGACATGACTGCCACGTCATATTAACTCAAAAAAAAATAAAAAATTTCAAAATTTTTCCTTCTTCGCCATCCCTCTCTTCTAAAGCGATACTCTCGGTGGAATCGGACACCATCTCACCACCGGAAGCCAAAGCTCCCCATTTTACCTTCACTCTCTGCCTGCACAATCTCAACCATTTGGCCTTCACCAATCCAAGATCCCCACTTCTCTCCTCCTTCTTCCCAATCAAAAGAGGGGTACTAATCTCATCACCCAGTCAGAAGAGCCCCACTTCCATCCTCGACAACAAATCCCCCCCCCCCCCCCAAAAAAAAAACAACCTGACCCGTAAACTCAGCTCCAGCCACAGGGACATGCTCGATTCCCCCAAAATTGGACTCGGCTTGGTCGATGTTTTCTTATCAGAAATTCTCAACTCATACCCTGTCCAAACCAGAGAGCAGGAGTCAATGAATCTCCGTCCCGGGGAAAAATCAAAGCCAGTGAGTAGACCTAGTACCTGAGATGGAGAGAGTCGGTACATCTTGCAGCCGACAATCCGCCTAGACGAAACTCAGATCTGCGGCAGTTGAACCACTAGGCGCACTGGTCAACTACTCTGACCTCCCAGCCAGTGCCGGTGGCGGCTATTACAACTGTAATAATATCCGAGGTGTCCAGGTACAGTAGGAATCAGAAGAGACGGCAGCCAGAGCAGAGAGAGAGAATGGGCTGGCTGAGCCGATACCTTCGTTGGGTGCTTGGAATATGAAAGGGAGGGCTATCAGAGACCTTGGCCGGCGGACAGAAGGAGGAGAGAGAGAAAGAGGGACGACATCGACGATGGTACGGGAAAGAGAGAGGAAGGCTGGCTTGGTGTGTGGCAGTTGGGGAAGAAGAAAGAGATGGGGAAGAAGAGAGAGATGGGGAAGAGATAATAATTTTTTTTTAAATAATCAGTTAAAATGATGTGGAATCCACGTCAACGCCACATAAGATTTTGGACACAGTCAGCTAACTTCAACAGGCCACGTAGGATGATTTTCAGCGAAAACTAACGACATGCCAGTTTGGTAAATGGGCTCGTAAGGTCATGACATAATTGTAATTCAAAAAAAGTTGTGTATAGGTTCGTAATAAGCCAATAGTTCATGTTGTACAAAGTTATTAGGCCTTTTTTTTACTTGGCGATCAGGAATGCCCTTCCCTTCCACCGTCTTATTTTCCATCCCTCTACAAGAATACTTAATTACATATATCATATAGTTAATAACAACACTCAACTCCAAAATCCCCATCCCCCAAATCAAACTCTCAATACTTTTGATTGTGATGTAAAAAACAAACCTAAAAACTCCCAAAACCTTATTCAAACCAATAAGAAGAGATTATCAAAACCACACCAACATCAAAGCTTAACACTACTAGGGTTACAATTTCTACAACAGTGTGTTCAACCCACACCCTTACTTTGCAAAGTTGCTCTTCACAAAACTAGCTTTTCATCCATCAACTTGCAGACCCATCTGGCAAGTGATTTCCTTTCTCTCCGAGGACGACCTTGATCCCCCGAGATGTTATGACTGAATGATTCAGAATATGTTCATGTCAGCGAAATTAGAGAAATTAACATCGTACCAGCGATGCCAAGAAAGCTCCCGTGCTTCCTTCAAGCGTGGGACGAGACTCTTGCTATGATTGATCACTCAATCTCTCCGGACAGGAGCTAGCTTATGAGGCATATAAACAAACCATACACAAGCACAACTATGAACTATCGACTACTACTATTAAGTATTATCTTCCTCCAAATCAGCTAGAACTGGATGACTGGAGATTTCTGAACTATGACTTTCTGAGAGGCAGAGTACTGTATCTTCAATCAATTCCTCGAAAACTGCTCCACTAATGTCTACAAGGACAGTTTCTGTATCACGTCGTAGGTCCATCCAAGCACCAATCTTTGCCATTTCTTTCCTCACAACTTGATCCAGGGTATGAGGGGACGGTAATGGAAGAAGATGCCAATGTAGTCTTTCCCATACCTCATCAATGGTATGCTTCATGTCGGGGATAGGACGAATGACAGGCTTTCCCACAGATAGAGCAGGTGAGCAACCAAAATAGCAATCATATACTTCCATCAGAACTTCATCGATACAATTGAAAAGGAGCTGCTTGTTACAGCAAAGCTGGTTAGGCAAAAACTCAAACTCGTCACTAGTAGATGGGTCGAGTATCTCCTCTGAAGAATCTGACATTAGATAGAACTCTTCCCAGTTCAAACCAGAGGCCAGCAGTACAGCTTTAATGTACTCAAGCATAGGGTCCCCATCCCTAGTTTCCAAAGGACTGATAACCCTATCCTTTGATGAAGAATCTTCTTGTTCCTCGAATTCGATTCTCAATGGTTGCACTGATGGTTGAACTGCATTAATGCATGAAAAAAATTTTACTTTTAGCTTGAAAGCTGATACATGCAACAATAGGTAATTCGATTCTCATCGTGAAGAAAAGGTTTATTGAAAGATGATGTAGAGGATGACTGATGAGTAAAGTTTTAAAGACATTTTCTAATTTAGAAATGCTCATGTAACACGTAATATAATATTGCAAACCTGCTTCCAGATGCTAAGCCATAGATACCTACCATGTTGGGTTCTGGCAGCCGCTGGACTTACATCCTCCTCTGCAAAAAGTGGCTCCAGGACAGACACTGGGCTTGGTCGGTCGAGAATCTCAGTGGCATCTAAATTATGCTTGCGATTTAACAAGGTGGATGGAGATTCCAACAGAGAACTTTCCTGCAGGAGAACAGCTTTGTAAGCCGGCTAAACTCTAGCAGAGAAAGCAAAGGAGACCATAAATAATAAGTTGCGTCATTACATGCTTCAAATACTCATTGTTCGCTTTCTCATCTCCAGCATCAGAGGAATCCTCATTTCGATCATTTATGATAACAGTACTTGTTTCAGAAATATTATCGTCAAAGATGCTCTCTTTTGGGGCTATAATCTCTGAGGCCTTTACAATCTCCATATCCCCTGCAGAGAATTACTGACATTAAATACTAGAACCATGGAAACTTATACAAGCAGCTCTACGAATATGAAACATGTCTTCAGAATGAGAAAGCAATACCTTGAGTCATCATCTCATCTCTTATTGAACCAACAGATTTCTCCCCACCGCCTTCATGAACAATTTCGTTTGAGGAACACGAAGTTGGATCAGAACGAACTTGTGCTTTAATATCATTATTATTACTGTCTTCAGAGACAAATGATGGATCATCTAAACTCGGCGATGTCCTACCCATATGGCTGATATTGTTATCCTGTCTATATACCATGCTGGGCAATCTCATTTGTGCTGTTACAAAACTAGGCCTCAATTCCCTTGCAGGACTGCTAACAGGAGAAAAGTTGTACTCTGGAAAAGATAGAATCCTCCCTAGCGGTTTAGGGATTTGACCACTCGGCAAGTCCACATCCTCAGTTTCAGTAATCAGCATCTCAGAAAGATGTTTCTTAGCCTCTACATAGATATCAGATAACCTTGGTTTGATACGGTTCGAGGCTTCTACTTCTATACTTCGTTCGGATCCCTTGGGCTTGACAGTCATATGAGCCTTTCTGGCACTCGCGAGAGGTCTAGCAATCTTTTCAACAAAGAAGTGTTCTTTACCTGCAAAACTCTTTCCACTGTTCTCTTTGAATCTCCTGTCACCATCTCCTGACACCCTGACCTCATTGGAATATTTCTTTGATGTATGACCAATAGAGAAGTGTGGTGTCTCTTTCGCCATAGCATTTTTCAGGCGTCTTTTAATTTCTGTAAGGGAAAAATGGGAACTGCCTCTTTCATCAGACCTCTTGTCTTTGGTATTCAATTGAGACTGTCTAAAGGATTCAAGACTGCCTTTCGCATCGGGTTTTTGCATGGTTGAAGACGCAGGCTTCAATATGACAATCTTGTTTGAAGCCGTCGAGGAGTCAGCATCCCTTGAAGGGTTGCTCACATGAGATTTAGCTCTTCTGAAGAATCTCCTATGCTTGGACCCAGTAGGTTCATGGGATTTTTTCAACTTGCAGAGGCCCTGATCTTCCAAATTACTTCGTACAACCAATGTTGAGTCTTCATCATTTTCTACCCGGGAATTCCAAGCTTTCTCCAATTGCTTCATAATTATACACTTTTGACCTTGTGAGAGTTTTGAAGACAATTCCTCATCTGAAAACAAAATGTGAAGTGCATCCTTAAGTTCTTTGGAGCTGCAGACATTCCTTTCATCGCTTAGATGCTTCCTCCTTTCGTTCACCTTCTGACTAACAAAAGTCTTGATGGCCTTACTCAATCTCTCTTCGAAGTCGAGATTATTATGTTTTGGCTGATGAAATTCACAACTATCTCCGTGCATTACACAACTACTACCTTTCTGTTGGAGCTGGTGGCAGAAATCCTCTATTATTTCACCTACGTCAACACTAATGCTACATTGTTTCTCTAAATACTGAGGATAAGGCTGTCCAGCTTCCCTGATATCTGCATCATTCAGATCTTCAACATGAATTTCACAACTTTTCGAGCGACTCCTCTTTGTTCTCTTGCTGTTTTTCTTTGTATGGAAATCCTCTTCCGAATTTGGTTTCACTTCACTGTAACTTATCTCAGATTTCGAATTGTGCTCCTTTAGCAAATCCTCTTCTATGAGTTTCTTGACACTTGGCTTATCAAACTCAGATGCCAAATTACCTTCACCATCCTGTTGTATTCAAAAAAATAACGAGCAAAGTTAAAGGTAAAAAAAAGAACTTTTAATCAAGCAACAAACTAATGAATTACAGACTGAAAACCATCAGTCCAACGAGGTGGCATATACAAGCAGCACTTACCGAGGTCTTTTGATCGGAAGTCAGCGACACGTCAGGCTTAGTATTTTTAGTTCCGCTGCCTATAACAAAAAGGAAACAAGAGGAAATGCCATAACACAGGTAAGTACCATGTTGACGTTACAAGCATATATGCCCACAAAATAGGCAACAAACGTTTAGATGCCATCGGTTGAGATACAATCCAATCGTAAAACTTCCAAACAATAAAGGATTGAGGGGTTAAACAGAGCTTATGAAGTATTGATGTGTAAATTTGTGCATGCATGTTTTTATAATTCAGATGATCGGGGTTTAGAGAGAGTTCATACCAACCACACGCTTGGTCTCACGCCTCCTGTCCGGAAGCAGCTTCTGAGTTGTTCGACCATGGCGGAAATCCAACAAGTTAATGAGGCCCCACATACAGCCTGGCTTTGCATTTTTATCCAAACGTCTTTGCGATCTCTTTGCCATGATGACTCTATAAATTTCCTGAAGTATGTTATACTTGATTTACTTGGAAATTCACCAGCATTTCCATTCTACACCTAATGCACAAACAAATAGTTGATTTGTTTAGTCAGTAAACAAACAATGCTAGGGAAAAATCTCAGTATAGAAAGAACATTAAGAAGGGACATATTTGGTAGTGTAATAATATCACTAGATAAACTGCATACAAAACTTAGATGAGCATAAATGCAGAACATGAAATACTTACAGCAGTCAAACAAATGACAGGAGAAATGAAGCCAAGAGAATAATAAATCCATAGAAAGCATCACTTAATGAAACCAAGCAGTTAAAACAAGTCACACAAGTGAAAATCAAAAGAGATCGGCAATAATTCATCACATAAACAAGGGTTGATCAAAGTGGGCATCAGCATTGAAGAGAATGATAATGATAATAATGCATCTAAGCAAAGATGGTATGTGCATAACAAGAGCAAGATCTAAAGCCATGAATGTTGTCAATTTCGGGGCTAGAATAAGGAAGTAGCAATTAGCCTTTGTATTAAGAACAAAAAGGTAGGTTGGAAAAGGTTGTTAAACCTTTGTTAAGGTGAATAGACAGAAGGGAAGCAAGGTTGAAAGAAGCATTTAAAGCAGTAGCAGACAAAAAGCAGAGGATCCATCATCCAGACAGTTGTAACAAAATCCAGGGCAGGTCAGGTCAAGGAAGAGGATCGATTTAAGTTATGATATGAAGCTAAAACCTTAAAAGAGGCAGCATAAAATTCATCGCTTACCGAGAAAAGATTCTGGAAATTGTAGGGAAAGACAGAGAAATGGACCTCGCGAGCATCGCCCTCCCTTAAAAACCCCAATGCTGGGAAGGGAGAGAGATGAATTGAAGCAGAAACTGACGATGTTGATGATCAAATTCAGATACAATCCAAACAAAACAAAACAAAACAAAACAAAACAACAAGGAAGACGTTTTAGCCTGGGCTAACGTCTAACGTATGAATGAAACATTCTGAAAAATCTCAAATGGGTTATTGAATCTGGAAAACACAAGACTTTGAGAGGAAGGAAACAAAAGTGAGAGAGAGGGAGAGAGAGAGAAGGAAGGAAAGGAATAGAGGAGGAGGAGGAGCTTGGGTTTGGGGGTTTGGGGTAAAAGTTGGTATCTTTTGACAACGAAAAAGAAGGGAGCAAAGAAAGGAAAAGGGTGAGCCTGAAGCTGAGCCGGCAAAAGAGAGGGCCAAATTTCTTATCTGCAGCACCGGCCCATGAACATGAATTACAGAAATAGAATCACTTTATACATTATTGGTCTATGATCATTCGATGGAAGTAGCAGATAGTAGTAGTAGTAGTAGCAATAGACGTGCAATCTGGTTTAGGAATTGATGCTGTGCTCATAAATCATAAATGATGGCCCCTACTCAGTCAGTGCTAATTTAGGAGGAAACTGGAAAGTGAAAGCTTTCTTAGATCCAAAATTTAAAAAAAGAGGAAAAAGGAAGGTGTGTTGTGGGGGCTGCTGCTGTTTCTTGTTTGTCTCTCTCTCTCTCTCTAATAAAAGTGGGCAGCAAGCAACATATATCATCATCATAATCATGATAGTCGCCATTGAAATTTTTGAGAGTCGTTGAGTTTGGCTGGTTTCTCGTTGATACCCACTTTGCGTTTCAAGGAGCCTAGAGGCATTTGTCAATCAGAGGGGCCTCTGTTTTCCATTGTGGGATGGACAGATAGATCTCTTTGTATAGCATCTATATTTACTAGCCTTCTAGCTTGTTGATAATTTTGGGGACGTTCTACGATGCTGAGGGGGTTCAGCACCACCCATATAAGGGTGCTGAAGCCTCCTATAGCCATTAGATCAGATCCAATGGTGGGGAGGAAAAATAAGGGGGCCCAGCTCATTAAGGGTATAATGGACAATTCACACATGTGCCAACCCACACTGATTTAGACACGCGATGGGACTGATTTAGACGTGCGATGTGACGAAAAGACAATAGCCTATATAAACCCCCCATCAGCCCTCATAAATGTGAAATTTGAATTTTCCCCCTCTCTCTCTCTTTCTTTTTCCCTTCTCTCTCCTCTTTTTTCGTAGACACACGTCTGGATTCTCATTCTCTCTTCTCTTATTTCACAGACACATGTCTGGATTCCCCTTCTCTCTCCTCTTATTTCGTAGACACGCGTCTGGATTCGAAGGATTAATACAGAGAATGCAGACATACGATGCCGATAAACCAGACGCAGCAACAGGTATGGGTCCGATTTGCTCTCGTTCGTCTCTTTGGTTGTTGTGTTACATATAAATCGCGTACAATAGATGTATATGTCTTCTTGATGTCCTTTATACTTTGAGACTTGATCTTCACACGCAAATATGACGGAAGAGTAGACACAAACCTCAAAATACGTAAGATTCTACTTGTTTTCATGTTTTTTTTTGTTGAAAATTTATGGGTTTTTTGTTTTTCCATGTTCTAACAAATTATTCATGTTCTAATGAGTTATTTGTGTGCTTCCCTTGTTGTAGGTATGCCCAAAAGGTTGAAACTAGTTTTCGTGTTCTTGGTTCATAGGTTCTAGGTTTGTTCCATTACAAACGTGCGTATAAATTCGTATTATTCTATTTCAAATACTCATCAAGACGTGCGTATTGATAAATACTAACGTGCGCGAAATATGTATGTGCATGTATGACTTATCCAGACACACGTCTAATATAACTGTAATATGATACATGCGTCTAATATAATTCAGACACACGTCTAAGTTATGTGCACCTACGTGTGAGTGCGTAATATTTGCGCCTACTTTATTCTGTGTTTGATATGCTTGAATTATGCGGGCTAAGTAGACGTGTGTATGCTTGAATTATGAGGGCTAAGCAGATCTAGGCATATTAGGAATCTAGACGAACGTATGCTTCAATTAATATATACATATGTCTTGGTTATAATAGACCAACATGTAGGGTGTTGCAAACACATACATATGCTTCAATCAATGTAAGCATACGTATAAACAACACATGCGTCTAAATTAATAAAGTGATTCTGAAATGACATCAGTCAACTCAAAAAGAATAAAAATAAATAAATAAATAAACTATATAATCAAAAAGTCAGCATCCTTTCTCTCTCTCATTTCAAAATTTCCCTCCCTTTCTCTCTCCTTCCCCCAACAATTTTCTCTCAAATGTTTGAACTAACAATAGCTTTTGTGTTCATTTACACAGATTTTATACTTTGAGACTCGATCTTCACACGCAAAGATGACGAAAGCGTGGACACAAACCTCAAAATAGGTAAGATTCTACTTGTTTTCATGTTTTTTTGTTGAAAATCTTTGGGTTTTTATTTTTTTCATGTTCTAACCAATTATTCATGTTCTTCCCTTGTTGTAGGTATGCCCGAAAGGTCGAAACTAGTTCCATGTTCTTCGTTCATATATTCTAGGTTTATTCCATTACAAACGTACGTATGAATTTGTATTATTCTGTTTCAAATACTCATCAAGACGTGCGTATTAATAAATACTAACGTGTGCAAAATATGTATGTGCATGTATGACTTATCCAGACACACATCTAATATAACTGTAATATGATACATGGGTCTAATATAACCTAGACACACGTCTAAGTTATGTGCACCTACGTGTAAGAGCGCAAATACTTGCGTCTTCTTTATTATGTATTTGATATGCTTGAATTGCGAGGGCTAAGTAGACGTGTGTATGCTTGAATAATGAGGGCTAAGCAGATCTAGGCCTGTTAGGAATCCAGACGTACATATGCTTGAATTAATCTATACATATGTCTTGGTTATAATAGACCAACATGTCGGGTGTTGCAAACACATACATATGCTTCAATTAATCTATGCATATGTCTTGACAAAAACATACATATGCTTGTATTAATCTATCATACGTTTAGATTGTCGTAGCCCAATTTGTGGCATGTGAACCATGCGTCTAAATTATTTGGTAATACAACGTCGTCCTAATTAAAACAGATTTAACAAGGGGCGACAACGATGATTTGCTTCAGTTCAGGACAAGGAAATCAACGAAGGCTTACTAAGATGCACATGCACATGAAACGGGTTTCGGGGTTCGCATCAATTACCAACAGAAGTATGAATTACACATGTATGAATTACAACAAACATATGGACTAGCATACATATGGTATACATACGTCTGAATGCTAACAATGCGTCAAACTTACGTAGACGTACTTATGTATTAATAAACACATATGTATAAATTATATATAGACATACGCGCAACGTTTGAGTTAATGCTCTAATTGGTTGCATCATGTAACACATACTTCTGAATTACAACACATTGTGCCAGCTCGGGTAACTAACATAGACGTAAGTATGTATTAATAGAAACATATGTATGAATTCTACATAGACATACGCGCAAGGTTTGTGTTAAAATGCTCTAATTGATTACATCATACGTCTGAATTACAACTAAAATATACATAAGTATGTATTAACAAAACATATGTATGAATTATGCATAGACATACGTGCAAAATTTGATTTCTCTAGTTGTGCATCATACTTCGGACATGTTACACAGCTTCTGAATACCAGCAATGCATCTTAACAACGAGTTCATTGCACAAACACATGTATTAGTTACACCAAACATATGGACTAGCAGACATTGTATACATACGTCCGGATGATAACAATGCGTCAAAGTTACGAACATCTGTCTCAAAAGCTTTGGAATAAACCTGTCAAAGTTACATATATACGTCTAAATTCTAACAGTGCGTCAAAGTTACATAGACATATACACAAGGTTTGAGTTAAAATGCTCTAATTGATTGCATCATGTATGAACTTAAGACAGGTGACACACATATGTCTGAATTACAACTAACATAGACGTAAGTATGTATTAACCGAAACATATGTATGAATTATATATAGACATATGCACAAGGTTTGAGTTAAAATGCTCTAATTACTTGCATCATGTATGAACTTGAGACAGATGATACACATGCGTCTGAATTACAACTAACATAGACGTAAGTATGTATTAACCGAAACATATGTAGAATTACAACTAACATAGACGTAAGTATGTGTTTATTTATGCACACGTCTATATTATCTATTCTTCTCAGAATGTAGCAAGAGTGATATCGTTAGATTCGTTGTTAAACAAGAAACTTTTGACGTTTGAATTATTAAAAATGGATTTAAGATTATTAATTATGTTAAGTTTAATCATTAAATCCAAATTATGTGTGTGTAAACTAAGAGAGAGATTGTGAGTTGACATAAATTAATATATTTCTGCCACTTTTTCATACTTCATGCGCAAAGACGAAAATACCCTCTTTACTTTCCCTTCCCCAAGGGCCCCACGTCTGAATCATCTGAGCCGTTGGATCCATACGTCTCAATTAAAACAGACGTGGGCCGTTGGATTCACACTTCAGCACAAATTTGGTGCTGAAGTTTCAGCACCCCAGAATTTTCCATAATTTTGACTAAAATTTAATGAAAATTAAAAATAATCTAATTATTTGTGCAGGTTTATTTGTACTTTTTTGGTGGGTTTTGCGAGCTTTTATTGGTTTTCAAAGCTCTGTATTTTGGGGATTCTTTTGGGAGTGCTTGGCCCCGTCGTCTTTTAGACCGGCCTCGCCTTTTTTTGTGATATTCGTGTACAGTAACTGTTCCGGCTTCGGCCTCCTTTAATGCCATTTTCATTCATAAAAAAAAAAATAATCTAATTATTAACTTTGTTACCCCTTTTTTAAAACTAGGCCAAAAATAAATTTGTAGCCAAACCTTTACTGATAATGTCAAACAGAGCTAAAACTATTCGTAATCTAAAAAATGGTAATGTTTTGTTTTCCGTTAACTTTTTCGTCCAAGTTAACGAAACCCAAAGTGATATGTCCGCTAATGTGTCCAACATTTTGCCACATGATTATTTTTAATTACTACAAAACAATAAAAAAATAACTAATAAAAAGAAATTGAAAAATGGAACTCCATCCTTAACCTTCCGCCGTACCACTCTCACCGACCCCGGCCGCTAGGGCTGGGAAATCGGTTAAGGTTAAAGGGTAAAAAAAATTGACCGACCGATGGAATAATCGGTCGGGGGTCGATCAAATGCATTTATAAATTTCGGTCATCGGTTAAAAGTGGTTAATCGATGGTTAACCACTAGTTAACCGGTCTAACCAATTTGACCGAAAATGAGTTTGGGCAAAAAATTTAGGGTTAGTTTCTGAAATTCATTCGGTAGTCGGCAGCAGATCACTCTCTCTCTCTCAGTCTCTCTCTCGACGGCGCGACTCCGTCGATCTCCGCAGTCCACACCACTCACCACTAGTGGTCGGCGGTCGCCACACGCCACTCGCCGCCACCGCTCTGCTCCAAGTCCAGTCCACTCCGCTCCAGTCCAGTCGGTAGCCACCAGTCCGAGTCCAACCATCCTCTCATCTCCAGCCGATTCTTCATTCACCAGCCTTCCGCCGCCGTCGATCTCCATCAGCCGCCGTCGATCTCCAGCCTTCATTCACCGCCGGTAAGTTCTCTCCTCTCTTATTCTATTTTGTTTTGGTATCCTCTCGCAGCTCTCAACCTCACTATCTCAATGCTTGCTTCAAATGAATCAGGAACAGAACAGGGGAGCTCGATTTCGAAGTTTCCACAACCAATCTCATCTCATATCATCATGGAAAGGTATGTTTCTCCTTCCCTCTCCGATTACATTTCCATTGTCCGATTTAGCATTGTCCGATTTAGTTTGAATTAGCAGAGTTAGCAGATGCCCTGCAATTATCATATCATAACAAGTAACAATATGAGACTCTCATATTAATAATGTCCTCCTGCACCGGAATAGTGGAATTAGCAGATGGTCTGTTTCAGATGCTCTTGCTGGTTTGCTGGTCTGTTTCAAACTTTGTAGCTATGCTAGTCTTTATCCTTCCTGAGCTTTATCAATGTTTTTTAGGATTCGGACTTGCATGACTATTAGTCTCATTGTTTAGTATAAATCAATGATATTTCAAACTCGTTTTCAGGCATTTTCAGTTATATCAGATCAGATGAGTTAATTAAGTTTACATTTCTATTATCATAACAAGTTGTATACACTACAAAAATCAGGCACTTTAGCGTCGGTCAAAACCGGAGTATAGCGTCGGTTGATGACCGACGCTAAAGGTTTTTAGCGTCGGTCAGAAAAGCGACGCCAATTTCACCGACGCTAAATTTTAGCGTCGGTTCTTTAGTGACCGACGCCAAATCCTTTTCATAAGCGACGCTAAATTATGGTCCGACCAGTCCGGCCGAGAACCAAACCAATTTTTAGCGTCGGTCATCAGGCGACGCTAAAAGTAAGAACCGACGCTAAATTGGTCAACCGAAGACCAAACACGCGTTGACTGCGTCCTTCTTAGCGTCGGTTATCAACCGACGCTAAATGGCCTATGACCGACGCTATTTACGGGTCATTTTAGCGTCGGTTTTGACCGACGCCAAATAAGTATGACCGACGCTAAATATGTTGTACAGGTCAAAAATTTTCTGGCCATTTCAGCTCTTTTTCTCATACTCTTCTAGTGCCAACCTGCAAACCTGCAAACCGCAATTTCATTCATGGAATGCAATACTAATTATACCACACATTACTAACCAATGACATAGATAACTAATATGCATAACATACTGTATAATTCTAATAATATTAATAACTACATATGTCTACGTGTAATATATCAGCATAAATATTCACTCTTCCTCTCATCACTCATCCTCCTCATCATCCTCACCCTCACCCTCACTCTCCTCCTCCTCATCCTCATCCTCACTTTCCTCCTCCTCCTCCTCCTCCACCGCCTGCAAGGTGTCTTTCCCCTTCCCTTTAGCCCGAGCGGAGGATCCTGAAGCTCCTGATGCCAACTGTGCAATTTGCTCCTTTAGAAATCGAACCTCATCCCGTAACTCTGCTACTTCTCCTTGTACAGGGCAATGTCCGAAGTCATGCATGGCAGTAGCTGATGGCGTGGAACTCTGGCTAGCTGCACCCTTCTTCTTACTCAAGTTGACCTACAAAAAAGAGACAACAAAATATTAAAATTGTTAGTTTATATAAATTGAAACCAATCCAGATCATAATATACTATAGTACCTTCGTGGGTGTAGCACCAAATCCCAATCCTCGAACTCGACCACTATGCTCAGTGGGGAGACTTGCCCCAATGCATCGTTAGAACTTACCCAAGTCGGGACGGTTGGGTCGTTCAACAACTCAAGTATCTTAGGCTGCATAGTGCCCACCAATTACATTTTTCAAACCAATCTCTGAAAAGTGAAATGACAAAAAGTTGGAAGGAAAAAAACATGAAATGTCACTTACAACATTAGGATCGTGTATGTGCCATCCTTCTTCTGTGAGTGATGGCATACAACTCACCTCTCGTGGGCCTCTTTCCCGTTACGGCTTCCTACACTTCATAAACTAAACAATATAAATTTCTTTTAAAATAATTAACTAAATAAGGTGATTTTAGATGAACTCTTACCAATTCTGATCCTCTCACTCTCAACTTCTTCGACCCTCCAGTGTGGGTATTTGTATTCCGCCTCCTCAAAGAGTTAAGCCGAGACAAAGCTCCTACAAATTAAGAATTTTAAGTAACACAATTTGTATCACGAAATAAATTTACTTGAATGAAAAGCATCATATATTTCGCTACATACCACCATATGCTCACTAAACCTCAAGTCCACATATTGCGTCCACAATAGGCGCAGGAACATTAGGAGGTCTCCTCTCTAGTGCCCACGGTCTCGGCGGCACCACAAACGCTTTTGGGTCGAAATCTTGGTTGTTCTTTGTAGCTTCAGCTTTTAAAAACTTTTTGTACGGCCCAGTCACTTTCCTTGCCCACAGCTTCGTTTTGTAATCCCTCCACTTCTTTCCTATATCACTCACGATATAGTCAAGAGCTCTATCTTTTGCCTCCTCGGGTTCAATGACAATACTTTTCTGCAACAACAAATTTTATAAACATTAGTATTTATATAACCTAGGTCGTTTGAGAGTAATATTATTTTATACATACCCATATAGCGGCGACCAATGCGTCCTTCTCACCATCAGACACATTCGGCCACCCGACGTATGTGATCGAGAGAAGGTTGGTGTCTCTGGAGAGCTGACCATGGAACTGTCCAAGGATCGTAGCTGGACCAATACCTAAGGGTCCTGTAAGACCCCAAGGAATGACAACCTTCTTCCCATGGGGAAGACTCATCATCTGATTACTAGGAATGTCGACCAGAGTCTTCACTCCACGTCCATCGATGAGCTCCACCTCATGCTTTCCTGAAGGAGCCATGTCTGTATAACAAAAAACATTTAATTGGATTAGATGTGTAAAACGTAGCAAATAGATTAACTTGTACTATAATAAGTTAAATGAATATATTACCAAACCCTAATCGAACTCTGCAATTATTCCGGGCCTAACTAGGGGTAGAATATTGGAATTATCAAAAGCCGACAACTCTTGATTTCCAAACATCTCACACTCATGTACATTGCTTCCTTCCTCATCACCCATGTCATAGACATCTCTAGGTTTGATATGTACGGGAATGCACCATCCTTTGTCCACTGTATCTTCAACGTAGTAGACCATTCGAGCATCTTTTGCTTCAATATATGGTTCATCGTCTAAACGAGTTCCAGTATATAGCAAATGTGAGAAATTAATGGATGTGAACCCCAATCCATCTTTCTTCACGTATCTAGGATTGTGCGTATTAGCCCATTTGCACTTGAATAACACCACGAAGATTTCTCCATAGTAATTCAACTCAATGATGTCTTCTAACTTGCCATAATACGCCAGTTCACTTGTTTGAGGTCGATTGTCCACTGAGCTAGCGTAACTATGAGTTTCATAGTTGCCGTATACCCCACTATTCTGAGTTTTGAGGGGATTGTCACGAGCAACTATGCGAAACCGATAACCATTAACATCATAAGCAACATATCTTTTTGATTGTCGTTGAGGACCGCGAGCTAACACTCTTAGATCCTTGGAATGGACTACTTGGTTATCGTCAAGAATCTGTTAAATTGACATAAATAATAGTGTGTGACAAGATTAGTATATTCATATTTTTTTTTACAACCATATCACAGCTGAATGACGTACCCGACTCCGAAACCATTGTACGAAGTCTCTATGGACAGCTTTCTCAATTTCTGCTGTTGATTTTCCTCGAAGTCGTCGTGTTGTAATAGATTGGAACTCCCTACGGGACAATGAATGATTTTTATTGAAATTCACCTACGTTAAACATGTTGAATTACGAACCATGTCACAAGTCCAAATAAGAATTATACTTACTTGAGAAATGGACCGACTAGTTGGGACCCCATAAGGACATGTCGATGCGCTTGTAACAACTCTGTATCTGTCAATCGGAAGTGATTTATACTACCAACATTGTGCCCAATAGATGGAAGAATGGACAAATCACGTGAATCATCTTCTAATACTTGATCATGAAGTCGAGATCCACGGTTGAATCTAGTCTCGACTCCAACATCATAGTATAGGGATGTGAAATTTGTGATTTCTTCAGAAATCCATCGTTCAGCAATTGAACCTTCTGGTTGTGATCGATTTCGTACAAAAGATTTTAACTTCCCAAGAAATCTGATGCAGAGAACAAGTTCAGTATGAATAGATTATTGGAATTGACAGCGTAATACAGAACATTGAAATTGATAGTTGTACCTTTCTATAGGGTACATCCAACGATAATAGACTGGTCCCCCAAGTCTCACTTCCTCGGCTAAATGAACCACTAGATGCACCATGACTGTAAAGAATGATGGTGGAAATATCATTTCCAAACGACACAGAGCTACAGCAATTCGTTGTTGTAGCGTATCCAAACCCTCAACATGGACCACTTTTGAGCATAATTGCTTCATGCAAGAACAAAATTCGACCAACACCGAAGAGACTTGTGATGGCAATACATTCCGAATGGACAAAGGTAATAACTCATGCATTAAGATATGACAGTCATGAGTTTTCAAACCCAATATCTTCCGGTGTTCCACATCAACGCACCGGGATATGTTGCTAGAGTATCCGTCTGGTACGGAAATATCTTTCAAGGTCTCTAGCATTGTTTGAATTTCTCGTTTACCCATTGTGTATATAGCTGCTGGACAAGTTCTTCCATCTGGTCTTGGCCATAACTCTCTTCTAATTTTCATGATTTTCAAATCCATCCTTGCTTTCAGATGATCCTTACTTCGATTTTTGTCATTTATCAAAGTGTAAAGAATATTGTCACACACATTCTTCTCTATGTGCATAACATCGAGATTGTGTCGCAATTTATTGAACTCCCAATAAGGCAATTGAAAGAAGCAACTTTTCTTCTTCCATTGTTCTGTCTGCCTTTTGTTCCCTCCATCACTTCTAGACCTCTTCTTTGGCGGTGCACCCTTCTCACTATCACTCGTCTTCCCAAAAGTGACAGTGACATTCTCCACCTGTTTCAGTATTTCAGAGCCAGATAATAGTTTGGTTGGCTCTCTGAAATCGACATCACCATTGAATTTAGACTTTTGTTGTCGGAAAGGATGATTTGCAGGCAAAAACCGTCGACTTCCTATGAAACAGTTTTTCAAACTGCCTCCCAACCGTAACGGTTCTTGGTCGAAATTACAAGTTGGACAAGCTTGCCCTGTGTAAGTGTTCCAACCAGATAATACGGACAGTCCGGGAAAATCACTAATAGTCCAAATTAGGGAAGCTCTCAATTGAAATACCTCCTTTTTGGCTGCATCGTATGCTTCTACACCTTCCCACAAAATTTTGAGCTCATTGATTAAAGGTTGTAGGTAGATATCAATATCATTGCCAGGGGCTTTCTTTCCAGGGATGATACTTGAAAAAATCATACCTGTTGATTTCATGCATTCCCATGGAGGCGTGTTATATGGCATAAGAATAATAGGCCACGTACTATGACTAAGACTCATAGTCCCAAATGGATTGAAGCCATCAGTAGCAAGACCAAGGCGTATATTTCTAGGATCAGATGCAAAATCAGGGTATCTATTGTCAAAGTCTATCCACGCTTCTCCATCTCGTGGATGCCTTGCCATTCCGTCACTAACTTTTTCTGTAGAATGCCACACCATACTCTTAGCTGTTGTAGGACACATAAATAACCTTCTCAACCTCGGAATCAAGGGAAAGTAGCGATATGTTTTCATCGCTTTTCATTTTTTCTTATGTTCTTGACTTACACCCTCATGCCCATCATCTTTGTATCTGGACTGCTTGCAAATCTTACAAACACTCTCTTCTATATCATTCCCCCAGAACAGCATACAGTCATTCTCACATGCATCAATGTTCGTGTACCCCATTTCAAATTTTGAGATCATTTTCTTTGCACCATATCCCGATTTCGGTATGTTGGCAAACTCAAAAGCGTCATGCAACAACTCAATGATCAACGACTTTGCTTTATCGCTGATGTTGTGCATTCCCTTGATATGATAAAGCCTCAAGATGAAAGATAATTTTGAGAACTTTGTACATCCTTCATATAAGGGTGTTTCTCCATCCTTCATTAAATCCCTAAAGTTGACATTGGTCTCATCCGGCTCCTCTGTGTCATTCGGGTAGCTCATGTCATCCTCTCCAATGGGGTGATCTTCAAATACAGTGTTCATATCATCTTCTAGAACATTTTCTACTTCATTACCAATAACAATATCTTCAGAGGCTTGTATTGTACTAGTGACCTCCTCTGGAATAACACCAAAAGCATCATTAACCAGATCTTGAAATGTTCTAGTATGCTCATAGTTTTGCACTACTGCATTTTCACTCTGAGAAGATTCAGCAATAAGGCGCTCTCCATGTCGATACCAAACAGTGTATGTTGTGGGAAATGGCTTGCGAAGCAAGTGTTCGTATACATCATCCCTATACAGCCATTTCTTGAATCCACATTTTGGACACGGACAAATTATTTGCTCTCCTTCATGATTATGCGCGAAAGCGAAATTCAAAAAGATTTCTAAACCATCCCTATACTCCTGTGACAACCGATGCTTGGTTATCCAAGACTTATCCATTTGGAAGATGCCTGATTTAGTGTAGGTGATGGAATTAATTAGAAAGTTAAATCGTAATATCTATCAGTTAACTATATAGCTATATTGGAATAGCTATTAGATATCTACAACAAAGATTATATTAGGTAACAATGGGATATACAATATAATTATAATTATGTTGACTCATAATAAAGTACCAATTAGTTAATGACATGGCAAATTACTGAGAAAACTAACTCATACAATAACACTTTAATTGCAAGATTAATAACATAGCAATGTAATAACATATCATTTTAATTGCAAGATTAATAACATAACAATTTCATTGCAAGATTAATACCATAGCAATTTAATAGCAATTTCACATACCAATTGAACATAGCAATTTCAAATAACAAATTAACATAGCAATTTAACATACAATTGAACATAGCAATTCCAAATAACAAATGAACATAGCAAGAAGCTAATAACATAGTTAAAAGAATGCATACCGTACACCTGGGATGAGACGCGAAACAAGGAGAAATGAGGATAGAAGAAAGACGGTCACTGATAAATGTACGACACAATTAGTAATCAGTAAGCATAATAATCCTAAAAAAAAAAACAATGAGACGACACAATTGCAAAATTAATATATACATACCTACTACCGAAGAAGAGAAAACAACGAAGAGACGGCGTCACCGCTGCTCCTAGCTCAAACGAAATTACGCCTACCAAAATAAACACAATTTAACTCACTAACTAATAATGCACACTTATTCTGAAATAGATTATTTCACTAACTAGATAATAATATCAAAATCCTAATTCATTAGTTCACAACCTAACAAACTAACTACTAACCCTAAAATCCAATAACTAACTAATTCACTACCTAATTCACTAACTAAATACAACAATATGAAAAAACAAACTACATACCTTAGAAGAGTTGAGAGAGTGGAGAGAGTTGAGAGAATTGAGAGGAGGGCTGCAAACTGCACAAATGATTTTGGCCGTCTGTCCGGGGTTTGTATAGCTTGGGAATTTAGCGTCGGTCGATGACCGACGCTAAATTGGACATTGGGCCGACGCGAAATTCCCGTGTGTTTAGCGTCGGTTGGAACCGACGCTAAGCCCATTATACCAACCGACGCCAAATAATGACCGGTTTGCACCGTCGGTTTGGCCCGGAATCAATTTTAGCGTCGCTTTTTGGATAGATGTTAGCGTCGGTCGGTGTATGACCGACGCTAAACCCTCGGTCAAACGCGAGTCAAGGGTTTAGCGTCGGTTATATTTCGACCGACGCTAAATTCTTTCCTGCCGACCGACGCCAAACTTCCCTTTTTTTGTAGTGATATTCATGGATCTTCCTCGTGGGTTAAATATATCAGATGGTGTTGTGTTTACATTTCCAGATGAGTTGGTGTTTACATTTATATATCATAACAAGAATCATATATTAGATGGTCAGAACTAGAATCGGTCAAAATCGGTCAGTCGGTCAGAACTAGAACGGTTAACTTTTTGGTCGGCCAAATGTAAAAAAAACTAGTCGGTCAATTTTCGGTTTTGACCGAAATCGGTCAAAAAACCAACCTTGAAATATCGGTCGGTCAGTCGGTCAAAATAAATTTAGGGGTGGTTAACCATTGGTTAACCGATTTTCATCAGTTTTTGACTGCACCGACCGATTCCCAGCCCTACCGGCCGCCGTAACTCCCTTCTCATCGTAGCTTCTCTCCCGCAAATCAACACCATTTGTGATTCATCAATCTCGTTCGTAATCTTAGAATTAGACATCAATCCTCTAATCTATTTTGATTTTTTAGAAGATCGAAAGCCCCTTGACCTTGAGTGCTCACCACCGACCTCTTCCGTCCACGTCCCGACCTCCGATCTGCCTGTTCTCACCAGGAATCACAACGCTCCCGCCTCCCACCGACTGATCGAGCTCTCCACCGACTATAGACGAATAGATGGTGGAGGAGCAGCATCAGTGGTTTAATTTATCTTCAGACCTCCTCCGCCACCACACCTACTTCTAGAAGAATCGACACTTCACTTTGACAGACACAGGGCCGCCGTGGATTCCTCGCTCATCGTCAAATGTTGATTCCTCGCTCATCGTCAATAGCTGGAAGCCCGGAGAGTCGGAAGATTCCATGGCGATGAAGGGTTTTTCTGTGTGGTCTCAGTCCATCGAATTCGAATTCTTCCAGCAAAGACAAATTAAACTTGGTTTGATTTCATCTACTCCAGACAATCCTATGAAGTTGAAATAGGATGATTGATATTGAGAACGAGATTCAGAGATTATTGTCGATGCTAGAATCACGGCGACACGAGATCGACGAGATTGACTTGACCCCTATTTCTTCGACTTTGAATCAGAGGAATTCCTTCGCCATGAAATCGGGAATTGATGCTGCAGTTTTAGCGGTATCAAATAACTAATCTACCGAGGTAGACTAGATCGTATTCTACTCGAGGTCTCTTCTTCTTGTCTACTCAAATATGTTGGCAAATTACTCAGGTTTAAACACAAGTTGTGCGTGGTGTGAGTTCCACGACTTCTAATCTAAAGTAGGAAAATAAAAGACAGAAATATTAAAAGGTTGACTAACGAGAAGATAGACGAGCTTAGATTTCGAATCCCCTTAGATTACCAAAGCATTGGCGATCACAAGACCAACGGTTTTCAATTCTAATTCAATCGGTTTCTATGCACCACCATAACTCCTGACCCTTAGGTTTAAGACCGGCGAACGTTCGCTCTATCCGTTCTAGCTACCAAGATTAATTAGCCGCCCGGGTACGGTCGCCTCTCGCAACGACTTAACTTAACTGGTGGAATTACTAACGATTTATGAGTTACTCTTGCAGTGGATTAACCCTAACCGGTTCCTACGAAAGGCACACTCCAATTATAAGGTTAATTGCTTGAATTGATGTTCTAAAGAGAGGCGAGTGTTCGCTTCTATCCTCAGCTTAACAAGAATCTAAACTAGGTGATCAAGGAAGACAGGTTTAAGCGCCAAAGCAGGGAACCGTCTAGCGACTAACCCTAGCTTGCAAAAACCTAATCTAGGCGACCAACCATAAAAGAAACATGAACAATCAAGAACAAAACAACCATGCAAAGAGAAACTGATTGAACTTCGAATCTTATTACCGCCAATCCGTGACCGCTTTAAAACCCTGGGTCACTTAGGGTTCATCTAATCTAAGCTCTACAAGTTCAGCTACTCATAATGATAACAGAAGAATCAAAGGCAACAAAGAAGATCATCATACAGAGGAAGAACAGATAAGAACTGGAAAACCTAATTCTGACGACTCCCGCGAAGCTTCAATCTCCTGGATCTTCAACTTTAAGCTCCGAGTTCTCCGAGGTGGAAGGATGGCGTCACGATCTCTCCACGGATCTTCGAACTCTCTAAACTCTATCTATCGACCCTAGAGTCGGCTGACTCTCAAAAGTCTGCTTTGTGAAAATATGAATAATGATTTGATTTCTTGTTCTTGGGCCGCCGGTTTAATTATTTATACTTAAACCTAATTCAGTCGGATTTTTCCTGACATTTTCGCCGAAAATATTGAAGAATTTTCGGCGAAAATTCCTTTGTAAATGGATGGTCCGCCGGTTACTTTCTCCTGTAATTTTCGGTCCAACAATTTTCGGTCGAAAACTTAGGGTTTTCGTCGAAAACTTCCTTCAGTCGACATCAGTGATTTTGTGCATATATTTTCGCCGAAAATGCTAGGGTATTTTCGGCGAAAATTCCTTTGTAAAACGGGGCAGACCTTGGTTCGACTCGATTGACTCCTCGGATCGATTCTGGTGCAATTCCTTGAGGTTCCAACGCCTTAGACACATCCTTGGCTACTTTATTTGACAGCAAAAACCTGTGCTTTCACAAAAACACTAGGAAACCATCAAATAGACCCAAAAAGGGCCAAAGTAACCAAATCGGTAGGAAATAGGGTAGTTGAGTAAATATTCGCTATTTTACCCCTAAAACCACATTTCAAGCAAGGAAATGTCGCTTAAATGAGGCTGATAATCACGTCAAATCGAGTGTCATCAAAATACCACACACTTAAGCTTTTGCTTGTCCTCAAGCAAACTGACCTAGAACACACTCAAATTCACAAATGACATGAGATTAGACTGAGATTCAATTCTAACGATTTGGTTTAGACTGTTCCACGTAGAAAAAGTGACCTACACATGCAAGAACATCAACCAAACAAATTTCGATCTCACTAATCTCTGCACACTTCAAGTAGTAGTTTTAACAAAGCACGTTTCTTGGTAAAGTAATTAATCATAATTAACCGACTACGATAACACCAATTCTAATCAAAAAGACTTTAAACTCTAGCCATGATGTGGATGTGGAGGTAGGAAAAGTGACGTGGTTATCGACTCGAGTTCATCTGTTTCTAGATCTGTACGTTACATGTTCTAGCTATGACCGATTTAAACAACAATTTATTTCAAGTTTTAACTTCTTCCTTCAATTTATTTACTGCATACTAGTGTTCGGTACCAAACACTTCATTTAGGTGTTGGACCTGCCTAGCTCACAGTATTTGTGCCTTTGCTAGTGCTCAGCCCGAACACTTCACTTAGGTGACGGGCTTGCCTAGCTTTATTTTGCGCACTTTAAAGAACTTAACATTGATTTGCACAACTTTATTACTTGGTTTAACAATTTAGCCACTTGATCCTAGCTAGTTATAACTTTTTACACAAGATTTCGAATTGGATTTCCATCTAATCTCTAGCCACAATCACAGGTGATCAAATATGGAGTGAAAACATGGGAGAAGCTAGCATTTATCATCTTAGGACGGTGTTATCGAGCTTTGTTATTAACAAGTCAATTAATTCAAATAATTCATGTTTCAACTACCGAAGTGATTTATGCTATGTTCTGACCTAGACTCATTTAATATCAGTTCTGACATGTTGGTTACAAGTTCTAAGTGGAATAGTCTAGACGTCATTGTTCAAAATTGAAGTCAATTTAACATCAAAAGTCAAGAACTGAGCAATTCTATGCTAGATAATTTTGATGACACTCGATTTGACGTGATTATCAGCCTCATTTAAGCGACATTTCTTTGCTTAAGACATGGTTTTTAGGGTAGAATAACGAATATTCAATCGATTGCCCTATCTCGTGCCATTTGTGTTACCTTGGCCCGTTTCGGGTCTATTTGATGGTTTTCTAGTGTTTTTATGTTAGCACGGGTTTTTGCTGTCAAATAAAGTAGCCAAGGTCATGTCTAAAGCGTTGGAACCTCGAGGAATCGCACCGGAATCGATCCAAGGAGCCAATCAAGTCAAACCAAAAGTATGCCCGTTTACACTGACATTTTCGGCGAAAAGAACCTATGGTTTTCAGCGAAAATACAAGGGAAAATCCACTGATGCTCAGCCAAGGAAGTTTTCGGCGAAAACCCAAAGTTTTCGCCGAAAACTCAAAGTTTTCGCCGAGAACCATCAGTCCGAAAATCACAGGAGAATTCAACCGAAAGGCCATCCATTTACACTAGGATTTTCGGCGAAAATACCCTGGTATTTTGGCGAAAACATCAGGCAAATCCGGCTGAATTAGGGTTAAGTATAAATACTTAACCGGCGGCCCACATCAAAAGAGACATCATAATATACTTTTCGTAATCAGAATTCGAGGAATTCTCTGAAGTTCTGGAGCGAAGAGTTAGAGTTCGAAGAGCCGGAAAGAGATCGTGACGCCATCCCATCCACCTCGGAGACTCGGAGCTAGGAGTGTAGTTTACTGAAGATCGAAGTCTGTTAGAGTCGTCTAAATTAGGTTTTTCAGATTCTTTTCTGTTCTTCCTCTGGATGATGAACTCTTTCTTTGTCTTAGATTCTTTTGTGATAAACATGAGTAGCTAAACTCGTTAGAGCTTAGACTAGATTAAAACTAAGTGACCCAGGGCTTTAAAGCGGTCACGGATCGGCAGTGATTAGATTCGAAATTCAATCAGTTTCTCTTTCATGTTTGATTTGTTCTTCATTGTTCATGTTTCTTGTCTGGATTGATCACCTAGATTAGATTCTTGTTAAGCTAAGGATAGAAGCGAACGCTCGCCTTACTTTAGAACATCGAATTGAACAATTAACCTTATAATTGGAGCGTGCCTTTCGTAGGAACCGGTTAGGGTTAATCCACTGCAAGAGTAACTCATAAATCATTAGTAATTGCACCAGTTAATTAAGTCGTTGCGAGAGGCGACCGTACCCGGGCGGCTAGTTAATCTTGGTAGTTAGAACGGATAGAGCGAACGTTCGTCGGTCTTAAACCTAAGGGTCAGGAGTTATGGTGGTGTCTTAGTAATTGATTGAATGAGAATCGAAATCCCCTGATCTGTTGATTGCCAATGCTCTGGGGAACGAAGGGGGATTCAAAGTCTAAATTCGTCTGTCATCCTTGTTTTCAACCCTAATTTCCAATCTGCTTTAGTTTAATTTTTAATTTTCTCTGCATTTCTTAGAATTATAAGTCGTGGAACTCACACCACGCACAACTTGTTTGCATCCGAATAAATTGCTAGTTTTTGGAGTAGTCAATCATAGAAGGCCCGTGGAATACGATCTACCCTAGCTTTGTAGCTTGGTAGTATTTGATCACTGTCTTGCAACATCATCAAATTGGCGCCGTTGCCGGGGAATTCTTTTGATTGTTTGAAAGAAGAACTGGAAAATTTATTCTTCTATTTTCCATCTTTCACCTTTCCATCCACTTCGATTTTACACTGGTTTTGTTTGTCTTTGTTATCTGTAGGTTTACAGGTGTATGCCTCACCGTCCTTGGACTCGCTCTCAAACCGAACAGGCTAAGAGTGCAGAGAGACCAGGCAGTTCTGCTCCACCTCTACGATCACAGATCTTGAAGAAAGGCAGATCCAATCCACCCGTCACTCCGATCAAGATCGAGGAACTGAAGGAGAGTTCCTCATCTCCGTCTCCACCATCATCTTCATCTGCTTCATACACCGCATCACTTTCACCTCCTCCATCTCCTACCATGGACGATCAGTTACCACCACCACCACCACCAAATGGAGAATTACCACCACCACCACCTGCACAGAAGAGTCTAGCAGACTATAACAAGCCGAGCGCGACTAGCGTTCGATCTGCCATTGCCGTTCCGCGCATTGAAGGCGATCCTGACTATGAGATCAAGATTCCATTCTTGACCATGATCTCTAGGGATCTACAGTTTGAAGGCAGGCCCCTAGACAATCCGTGCACTCATCTTGCAGACTTCCTTGATCTCTGCAACACTTTCAAGAACGGAAACCTCGACAAAAACACTCTTTGTCTGAGAGCTTTCCCGTTCTCTCTAAAAGGTGCTGCTAAGAGGTGGCTTACTGGCAAACCACCTGGCTACTACACTAATTGGGATACTCTGGCGCAGGACTTCGTTGAAGAATACTTCCCTCCAGCCAGAACAACTGCCATCAAGGACAGCATTGCTAGATTCTCCCAATTAGAATGAGAAAGCTTATATGATACTTGGAATCGATTCCAAGAACTTCTCTACAACTATCCGCATCATGGGTTCGAGCAGAGGCAGTTAGCTGAGATCTTTGCTCGAGGGCTTCGAGAAGAATCTGCCAAGTGGGTCAATTCTCTAGCTGAAGGGGATTGCACTACACTTACACCTGAAGCTGCTCTCCTTCACTTCGCAAACTGTGCTTCCAAGTCAAGGAACTGGGAACGACAATCTGAAGGATCAAGGAGCAAGCTCGATCTCGAAGCTACTATCAAGGCAGAGGTAGAGAAGCATTTGAAGAAGTCTACCACACCAATCAAACCGTCGGCAACTTCTGTCTACGTTGCCGATTGCGAATGGTGTGGAGCTTGCGCACATAACGGAGGCCGTTGTCAGAATTTTGGTAAGGCAAAAGTCTGGTCTGCCGAAGAGGTAAATTTATTCAACAAGGCTTCGTTAATAATCAGAATGGTTATGCTGGCTACCGCAACTTCAGGCAGCAAGGGAACTATCAAGACAGACCTCCCTACAATAATGGCGCCAACCATAACCAGAACCAGAATAACCGCCCAGCTGGTCCAGCTCAGGATCAGAAACCTAACCATCCGCCGGCAGGTGTCTACCAGCCGTCGCATCGAAATCCGGGCAACTATGGAACTGCACCTGGCAACCGCCAGAACCAATACTTGAATAACACATATCCAGGTCAGCAACATCAGAGAGAAAACAACGTTAGTGACCTGGACAGGAAGCTTAGCCAGATCATCACCAGACTCGATGATCACGACAGTCAGTTCAAGGCTCAAGCTCTTCTTAATCAAGAACAGATAGCATCTGGACAAAGAATTGAGCAAGCCGTGAACAACATCTCAAGCATGCTTGCATCTGGTAGACCATTTGGCCAACTTCCGAGCCAGACAGAGCCAAATTCGAGAAAGGAGCAAGCCAAGATGGTAACTGTTCAAGATCCTTCAAGCTCATCTTCTAATACTTCTTCTGATTTATGCAGGATGCCTGAAACTCCAGAGAAGAAGGAACCATAGAAAGTGGCGCCAAAGGAGTCTGATCCTCCTCTCGCCCCGTACGTCGTGAAGCCTCCTTTTCCTAGAGCATTACTGCCAAATGCGAGGATCGAAACTGGTATGAAGGGGAACAAAGAAGGATATCCTGACATTCGTAACAAGAAGCCTACCTCTCCATATCCAGCTAAGTGTTCTGATCCTGGTTCTTTCACGCTACCTCTGTTATTAATGATATTGAAATAGAGCGTAGTTTAGTGGATCTAGGCGCGTCTTTCAATGTTATGCCTATGAGCTTATTTGAAAAATTAAACCTAGGAGAACTTGAACCAACTACTATGCAACTCGTCTTTGCCGATAGATCACTTAAAAAGCCTAGAGGAGAAATAAAAGACGTTGTTACTAAATGTGGTCCGTTCACGTTCTTAGCTGACTATGTGATTATAGACACTAGTAAGGATGATTCTACCATTCTCATAGGTAGACCCTTCATGGCTACAACTGGAATGCAAATTAACGCTCCAAGCGGTTCCTTGACTTTAAGGATTGGTAAAGACACAATAACGTTTCATTTTAAAGATGGCATGAAATATAAATCTAAGACTGAAGAATCTCATTGCCTATCTATTGAAACTGTGGAGTTGACTCCGGTCAACCCCGTCACTAATATTCCTTCTAGTGTGCCTAGATCTGTTGCTGTTACAGGTGCTGGACAGGTTATCAAGCAGAAACCGAAATATGTTCCTCCCAAGCCGTCAAAGAAGAGGGAACTGCAAGCCTCTTCTAAACCACCGAGCAGGCCTCGAGGGAAGAACAAGAAAATGAAAACTCAAATGGTCTGGCGACCAAAAGCTCCGCCATCTTCTTTCGAGCCAGCTACACCACCAATTTGCTCTGAGAAACCGGTGCCGGAACAAGTATGGAGGGAGAAGCCAGAAGCATCTCCTAGGGAAATACTGACGATCACCGATCCTGGTGATATCAAGTCGGAGATTAAAAAGATGAAGCCGAAAGCTCTCATTCCGTCCACCGTCTTCCTCGTAGAAGATGATCCCTTGACAGAGCTGTTCGGACCGTTCAAATTCATTAACCACCTTCCCGACGGACGTACCTAGCTTTTGCATGCGAATGGGAAGAGATTCACGCTCACTGGAGAAGCCCCGAAGCTGTACTTTATGAACTCCGACGCGAGCGTTAAGGAGAATCTGAGTTGGGATGTATCCTAATACCGTCCAGGTATCGTCCAGCTCAAGGACGTTAATAAAAGAGCGCTTCGTGGGAGGCAACCCACGGCTGGAGTCCGTTTTCGTTTTGTGTCTACCTTAGTGTTTTAGAGTCGGTTCGGGGGAGCCAAAAGTGTCAGTTTGTTTGTTTTCTTATTTTTCGTGTGTAGTCTGTGTGTCGTAGTCAAGGATTTCAAAACCGTACCGGATACCATACCGGATAGGCCAGTGGTATGAGGTTTGATGGTTCAACCGCGGTTCCATACCGGCTAAACCGTTTAGAACCGCTTATAATATTAATTTAAAAATAAATATTAAATTTAGTAGTATAATACCGGACCGGTTAAGTATTGACTAATTACCGGAAAATACCGGTGCTATAAAGTTGACAAACAGTAAGAGAAAAGTACCCAGGGAAGTTAAAGGAACGTAATTCAGAACAAAAAAAAAACAAAAACAAAACATGGGGTAAACTTACAGACTTGAAAGTTAGAAGCTCGGAAACGTCTCCTGACATTCTTATCAATCATCCAACACTTGAATCTCAAAAGTGAAGTATTTCTTCAAGTTATTCACAAGCATGACCAAGAAAGGGAGTTTAATACCAAGGGTGGCATTAGGGTCAGCAGAGCAGGTAATGTAAGCAGACTGTATCTTGGATCCAATAATTTCTAGCACATCTGACTGTATGTCTTCATCATGAGGCCGCACAAATAAATAGTGATCATAAGTTTAACCATGACTTTTAAAAACTTTAACATTAGAGTTCAGACTCAAAATTCAAATTTCAGTACAATACGAATGCAAACAAAACAATAACGTTCATAGTCCACAAAATCCAACATCTACTATAAAGTTCTATACCAACACATGGTTAATATCATCACGGAAGTCCAAACGTGCTAGTGTCTTCATGACTAACTCCTCCCAACCCAAGTCCGAAGTCTACATCCACATATGGCTCACCTTCTTCTCCTGCAAGATCTTGCTCAAATGAATCAATGTCAAGATCTGGAGGTGGTGATGCTCCATCACCCTAACTACCCAATCAGAAGCAGCACCAATCGATGCATAATCAACCGGGTCATAGGTATCTTTCTTCTTGGTATAATACTCCCTACGCAAACATGAAAGCACATATGTAATTACTAATTAGTTTTACTATAATTCTTATGGGTAATGCAATATTCTAAACTAAATTATTTGACATACCTATGCTTCAAACGCATGTTGTAGTGCACAAAGACTAAGTCACTCAACCTCTTGTGCTCCAACATGTTTCTTCTCTTTGTATGGATTCTTTCAAATACACTCCAGTTCCTCTCGCAACCAGAAGATGCAGCAGTTTGACTAAGAATGCGAATAGCTAATTTCTGGATGATTGAGTATCTTTCCCAAACCAATCCCACCACTTAGCTGCAACCAAAGGATCAAACAAATACAAAGATCTTGCATAAGATAATGCAATTCAATAATACATGTAAACCATATATGAATGAATGAACTTCAAATTACCTGGTTGTTGTGTTTTTGCTCCATCCACAGCTATTTTTCTCCCAAAACCTCCTTGGCGATCTTTGTACAATGACAACTCCTCCAATGCTCTAGTCGAATCAGAACATAGATGTGAATTATCAATTAGGTTAAGCATAGCATGTTTAACATGCCTTGAATTGTCAAAGTCCTCTGAATACATGAAGGCTGGATTGAAGAAATAAGCACCAACAATCAAATCACGATTGCCACATGTTGCCACATATTGCCTTCACTACCTTCTCAACCCTTGACTTCCCTTCATGCACATATCCCAATGCAGGCTTAGTATCTGAATCAACAATACGAAGCAATCTCACTATTGGAGTAGTCAACTTAACCATGAATTTGCAGTCTTCCCAAAACTGCAGATCTAACACAACAGTCATCACAGCCTTCCCCATTTCAGTCTTACTATGAGGAGATTCTTTCCAGAAGTCATCAACCATCAAAGCCTGCAAATCACTTTGTCTATCCACAATACTACTCAATGAAAGGAAGGTAGTAGCAAATCTAGTTGCACCAGGCCTCACAATTTCCTTCCAAGTCGATCTTTGTTGCAACCAATGCAAAATAGGTCCATGGTTATATACAAAGATGGTCAATTTAGAAGCTTTCTTTGCAAGTGTAGAAACATGAGGCAAAGCACATATATCCTTCATGATCAAATTCATAGTATGAGCAACACAAGGATTCCAGTAGATATTCTTATAGTGCTGAGTAATTTTCTTCCCCGCCTTCACATAATTAGATGCATTATCAGTTACTACATACACTACATGCTCAGGACCAACCCACTCAATGACACTAGCAAACATCTTGAATAAATTATCAGCCATCTTAACAGTACCAGAAGAATCAACCGACTTCACAAAGCATGTACCCATAGGACAATAGACAAGAAAATTGATCAAACTTCTATGTCTTTTATCAGTCCATCCATCTGCCATAATTGTGCACCCAACTTCTTTCCAATGATTTCTCAATTTCTCAACGACCAATCTACACTCTTGTTTGATATCTTGCAAAAGAGTGGTTCTTAATGCATAATAAGATGGACCTTTGTATCCAGGACCTGCTCTAATAATAGCTTCCACAACTGAAGGAAACACAGGTGAATCTATTGCACTAAGTTGAAAACATTGCTCATAAAACCACCTAGCAATTGCCCTATCAGCTTTCAAACTAGCATCTTTACCAGCAAAAGCACTTTGTAAGGTACGTTGAGTAAACGGGTGTGATGGTGTACTATTAGGAGGTGGTATAGGTTCAGGAAGAGTAGAATCACCTGGAGCTGAAATGTTGATGGTTTCTGTGCTTTGTTCAGTACTACCACGCCATGAAGGAGTTCCTTCCATCTCGCTAAAAGTTCTCTTTTGAGCAGTAAGTTCTCTTTTGTTGTTCTCAAATTCACTTAAAGCCTTCAACATATCTGCACGAACATCACTAGGGACTTTGAGACAGCGAGCAATGTCACCACGGACTCCAGCTAAATGTTTCTTCATTCTGGTTATTCCTCCGCCTCTAAACTCCTTGCCACAACACAAACAAGTAAACACCTTCACCTTTCCATCCATTTTTTCATTCACATGTTCCCATGCTGGATCGGTTTTTCCTCGAACACTTGCCCTAGAAGCTGATTCTACTCCAGAAGAATGATTCTCCATACTACTGCACAAAATTGAATAGGATTCAAATCAACTATAAATAAATTACAAACAAAGCAAACATGGGTGAATAATAAAGTATTACCACAATCACAGTGACTACTTCTGTAATGCCACCAAAATGCCTAAAGCTCTAAACAACCCCAAAACATTTATTTAATATTTGTTTCTTGATTTCTTGTTTCTGCAGATTCACAAAGTCACAATTTCAGTACAAACTCCAAGTCAAAGTGTCAACACTCAACACTCAAAAGCTATATATTATACATTGACTTTAAAGTATGGAAAATCAGACGCTAGCTATTTGACTATTTATGGTTTCTTCAGTCAACCGCTATTTATGGGTTCTTCACTCAAACTCATAATTCTTTAGTCAATCACTATTTGACTATCTTTTGTTTCTTCAGTCAAGCGTTGTTTCTAAATAAACAAACTCATAAATTAAATATCGTGATACACAATTACAGTAGGAACCGAAGAAAGAGAAATCAATCTGTACCTTCGATGGACGAAACTTTGATGTGGAACTTCGACGTAAGAGCTTCGGGCGGAAGTATCGGACGAAATTCAGCGGGTGGAGTGGACCACCGTCGACTCAACTGAGCTTCGTTGATAGAGTGGACCTCGGACTGACGAACTTCGTTGATGGAGTTGGACTAGGCTCGGAGATCAATCATAAACAAACGGAGAGTCGGAGAGTCGGAGAGTCTAAAACTGCAAGTCTAAACTCTGATGAAATTAATTAATTAAAAAAATAAACAAACCCTACCCCCACAATGAATCGGAGAAATCAAATGTGCTTACACCATTGACCAATCAAATTGATTCCATAAAATAATTATTCATTAATTTAAAGCACTTACTGTGCGTTTTTGATGGAGGAAATAGCAATTAAAATCATTAAATATCATACCGCCGGTTGGGTGGATTTCGGGCGGTCAGACAGATTAAAGTAATAATACCGAGTTGAACTGGAAAATACTGGAAACGACCAGATTGCAGCATGTCGGGCCGTTTTCCTGTCCGGTTCTCGGTTGAACGGTTGAACCCACCGGTACGGTCCGGTATTTAAATCATTGTCTGATATAACTGAAAATGCCTGAAAACGAGTTTGAAATATCATTGATTTATACTAAACAATGAGACTAATAGTCATGCAAGTCCGAATCCTAAAAAACATTGATAAAGCTCAGGAAGGATAAAAACTAGCATAGCTACAAAGTTTGAAACAGACCAGCAAACCAGCAAGAGCATCTGAAACAGACTATCTGCTAATTCCACTATTCCGGTGCAGGAGGACATTATTAATATGAGAGTCTCATATTGTTACTTGTTATGATATGATAATTGCAGGGCATCTGCTAACTCTGCTAATTCAAACTAAATCGGACAATGCTAAATCAGACAATGGAAATGTAATCGGAGAGGGAAGGAGAAACATACCTTTCCATGATGATATGAGATGAGATTGGTTGTGGAAACTTCAAAATCGAGCTCCCCTGTTCTGTTCCTAATTCATTTGAAGCAAGCATTGAGATAGTGAGGTTAAGAGCTGCGAGAGGATACCAAAACAAAATAGAATAAGAGAGGAGAGAACTTACCGGCGGTGAATGAAGGCTGGAGATTGACGGTGGCTGATGGAGATCGACGGCGGCGGAAGGCTGGTGAATGAAGAATCGGCTGGAGATGAGAGGATGGTTGGACTCGGACTGGTGGCTACCGACTGGACTGGAGCGGAGTGGACTGGACTTGGAGCGGAGCGGTGGCGGCGAGTGGCGAGTGGCGACCGCCGACCGCTAGTGGTGAGTGGTGTAGACTGCGGAGATCGACGGAGTCGCGCCGTCGAGAGAGAGAGTGACTGCTGCCGACTACCGAATGAATTTCAGAAACTAACCCTAAATTTTTTGCCCAAACTCATTTTCGGTCAAATTGGTTAGACCGATTAACTAGTGGTTAACCATCGATTAACCACTTTTAACCGATGACCGAAATTTATAAATGCATTTGATCGACCCCCGATCGATTATTCCATCGGTCGGTCAATTTTTGTTACCCTTTAACCTTAACCGATTTCCCAGCCCTAGCGGCCGGGGTCGGTGAGAGTGGTACGGCGGAAGGTTAAGGATGGAGTTCCATTTTTCAATTTCTTTTTATTAGTTATTTTTTATTGTTTTGTAGTAATTAAAAATAATCATGTGGCAAAATGTTGGACACATTAGCGGACATATCACTTTGGGTTTCGTTAACTTGGACGAAAAAGTTAACGGAAAACAAAACATTACCATTTTTTAGATTACGAATAGTTTTAGCTCTGTTTGACATTATTAGTAAAGGTTTGGCTACAAATTTATTTTTGGCCTAGTTTTAAAAAAGGGGTAACAAAGTTAATAATTAGATTATTTTTTTTTTGATGAATGAAAATGGCATTAAAGGAGGTCGAAGCCGGAACAGTTACTGTACACGAATATCACAAAAAAAGGCGAGGCCGGTCTAAAAGACGACGGGGCCAAGCACTCCCAAAAGAATCCCCAAAATACAGAGCTTTGAAAACCAATAAAAGCTCGCAAAACCCACCAAAAAAGTACAAATAAACCTGCACAAATAATTAGATTATTTTTAATTTTCATTAAATTTTAGTCAAAATTATGGAAAATTCTGGGGTGCTGAAACTTCAGCACCAAATTGGTGCTGAAGTGTGAATCCAACGGCCCACGTCTGTTTTAATTGAGACGTATGGATCCAACGGCTCAGATGATTCAGACGTGGGGCCCTTGGGGAAGGGAAAGTAAAGAGGGGTATTTTCGTCTTTGCGCATGAAGTATGAAAAAGTGGCAGAAATATATTAATTTATGTCAACTCACAATCTCTCTTAGTTTACACACACATAATTTGGATTTAATGATTAAACTTAACATAATTAATTAATCTTAAATCCATTTTTAATAATTCAAACGTCAAAAGTTTCGTTGTTTAACAACGAATCTAACGATATCACTCTTGCTACATTCTGAGAAGAATAGATAATATAGACGTGCGCATAAATAAACACATACTTACGTCTATGTTAGTTGTAATTCTACATATGTTTCGGTTAATACATACTTACGTCTATGTTAGTTGTAATTCAGACGCATGTGTATCATCTGTCTCAAGTTCATACATGATGCAAGTAATTAGAGCATTTTAACTCAAACCTTGTGCATATGTCTATATATAATTCATACATATGTTTCGGTTAATACATACTTACGTCTATGTTAGTTGTAATTCAGACATATGTGTGTCACCTGTCTTAAGTTCATACATGTTGCAATCAATTAGAGCATTTTAACTCAAACCTTGTGTATATCACCGTCCGCCGCCGCTCCCTTCCCTGTCCTCTTCCAATCATTTTGAGCCCTAGAACGTTCGAATCGGAGCTCTACAGCTCTAGTTCACTGAAACCCTTGTTTTCTGAGTTTTTCACCGATTTCTCCCAAACCGTTCGTTTTTTAGCATCCATGGCTTCAAGGTAAGTTGTAGAACTTTTCATTACGAATCTTTTGACATATTGATTGCTGAATTTCGTCAGGGTTGACTTTCGGTTGACTTTTCGGGTTGCCTCGATTTGCATGCCGACTGATTTCGTGTGAACTATGTTAGCTGAACTTGTTGAACTGTTCTAGCATGCTTAGGGAGTGTCGTGCTTAATTTCCATATCATTTGATCTTGTGTTGTTATGCATACGATTGATTCTTTGTTATGTTGACTTGTGAGAAATGTCGGTTTGACCATGAACTGTTTATGATCATTTGGCTGCTTTATGTGCTCATGCTCGTTCATATTATTGTGTTGGCCATCTGAGATTATATTTTACCGGCATTCTCCAAGTTGTGATAGTCTTGCCATGATTAGGGTTCATTATGCTATAGTGTTGACTTTCTAAATGTCGGTTTGACTCTTTGAACTCTGATTGTGCTTATCCAATTCTGGTTTTTCCTAAGCATGTACTTTATTATCTATGATTACCGGTTCCTCTGCTTTGCTTACCCCCACTCGGTTTTCCTCATTTCTTTGTGAAATTGAGTTTTTCTACTAAGTGTGGGGTAGGGTTTTAAGTTTGACTGATCTGGTTTCATTCTGGTTTTAGGAACACCACTTATGAGCGCAGGACTAAGGCGCGACTTGATGCCGCCTCGACCTCCAGAGCCCCTACTCCCGTCACACCCGCCGTTCAGGGCCCTCCTCCAGCATTACCTCACCGGGCTGGATACCATCGCACTATCGCTCGTCTACCTGACTTTTACTTCGAGTGCTTCCAGAAGATCGAGCATGTTCGGGGAGCTAAGGTACGCCCTCTCTCCATGGAGTCCCTCAGTGAGCACGACGAGGACTACCACCGGAACGTGCATGACGCCCTAGCACCGGCCGGCCTCCTAGAGCTGACCACCATAGCTGCCGACTTCCCAGACATCGCCCTTCAGGAGTTCTGGGCGACCTTTGATCTGGATGAGCACAAGAGGAGGCAAGGCCAGAAGGTTGTTACCTTCTATCTGGGTGGAGTATACAGGACGCTCACCTACGATGAGTTTGTTGCTCATCTAGGTATCCCCTACGAGCACTATCATGGCCATCACCTCGGCTGGGGCGACGATGATGACGAGGAGGCGTACCATGCACTCTGGAGCCACATGACAGGAGTGTCTGGCGAACGCCTTGGGGCGAATAACTCAGTTAAGTCGCTCTCTCACCCTCTCTTTAAATTTATTCATATGGTTTGGCGTAGATCGCTTTTATATGTTCCAGACAAGGATCGCCACCATATCCTCAAGGAGGAGCTTATGCTTCTCCGAGCCATCCGAGAGAGCTACCCTCTTCACCCCGGTTGGGTGCTTGCTCGCATCTTCCGCCAGAAGACCAAGAGGCGGACGCCACCTCGTGCACTCCTGGGAGGTAACTTCATAGGTCAGCTCATCATCTCCTTCGGCATCAGCCATGAATATGGCCCGCACATTCCACGACACCAAGTTAGGACTGTTGGAGGAGACTTAGCGGTCGAATACGACCTAGAGCTGGACCTCAGTCCCCAGGTGGCAGCAGATCCTCCCCTCCAGCATGTAGCCGAGTCGGAGGAAGATGATGACACTGAGCAGCAGCAGCCGCAGCCAGAGTTCCATGACTATATACCCTCGCCACATCATCAGGCAGGGTATGCACACCAGTCGCCGCCACACATTCCAGATCCATACCAAGCGCCTCACCCTCAGCACCGACCGCACCCCGTGGACATTGGTGATCTATATGAGCGACTGCAGGAGTGGCGCATCACCGACAACGCCACTCAAGTGGCGAGATGGACTATTATGCAGCAACATATGCGCCGCGCCGACAGGCGGTATGAGGCACAGCTGGCGTGGCAACGTCAGCTCGGCGAGCACCTCCACTTTCCACCCCCCGACACCCCTGACCAGCCATGATCAGGTGGTGTCCTTTTCCTTGTCCTTTCTTTTTATTTATTCTTTTCGGATTTCGATCCACCTTTTTTCTGTGTGGATCCGGGACACTTGTCCCGGTTTCCTTTTTATGTTTTATTTGTTTTTGATTTGTAGTGATCTGACTATATTTGGTGCATTTTAAGCCTTTGATTAGCCTAAGAATCTCCCATGTTTGATCCTGTTTTGCCATGATTTATATGTTTTAATGGAAGTTTTATGCTAAGTGCTCTTTTGATGTCCAAGTGCCACTTTGAGGCCAATTCCGTATCTATTGGAGTTGTTTTCTTTGCATTTTCAGGTTTTGGCATTGAAGTACTGGTGACAAGGAGCACGTAGGATCAAACGGGAGGTCAATCGGAGCTAGGACGGAGGAGTTATGGCCGATGCAAGTTTGGGAAAAATGCACCTTATAGCTGAAGAAGTTTTCGGCCGAAAACTCTAAGTTCTCGGACCGAAAACCTTAAGCAGAAGGTGGAGGCTTGGTTTATGAAGACATTTTCGGCGAAAACTGCTCAAAGTTTTCACCGAAAATATTAGAAGAAATGCCCAACCATTTTCAAAGAGATTTTCGGCGAAAACTCTAGGAAGTTTTCGCCGAAAATTCCAGGCAATTCCAGCAGACTATTTAAAGAGAGAGGGGTGGAAATTTTGGGAGAACAATTGATTAATTTCAGATTTCCTTCCTTCGTCAAAAACCCTTCCTCTCAACTTCAAAAACACTTTCACCTCATCAATCAATCCACAACCCTAGAGCAAGGTGCAAATCAAAGTAGAGGAGCTTGGATTGAAGCCCACAACCTTGGAAGAGGAGCTTGCAAGAGGAGGATTGCCATGGTGTTCTTGGTGATCATCTTTCTTTCTCTTTCCTTCATTTCCTTGGCCATGTGTGGCTGATTTCTTAGGTTTCCTTGGATTGATAGATTAGTTGTGCTAGGATAGAGGTTGATTGTACAAATATGCCATGATTGATCTTGGATTGTAAGAGAATGGTCTCTATGACTTGTTGTTAATTCCATTGATGGCTATGGCTTGATTGGTCTATTATTTGTGATGTAATGCATGAGAGTGCTTAGATTACATGGATTGTAGGTCTAGGGATTGAAGGGAGTGTGTTCTAAGATATTAGATCATCTCAATTCAACTATAGTTGCATGATTTCTCACTTGTGCATTTTATCGAACACTTGGCGTGCATTAGGTTTTTCATTCAATTGAACTTTGATTAGTCTTTGGATGATTCTCTTAGTGTTAGGAAATTGACATGAGAGTGTGGTGTCTAGCCTAGTGGTCATAGAGTCATAGGAGAGGGTTTTGTAGCTTGGCATTTCATCAAACACCTTTAATGCATCCTTAGTCACTTAGCTTGAGAGCGAGAGCCTAGGTTGAGTGGTTATAGGATAGGGATTTGGTGCGACGAGAGTGCATTGAGTCTATAGAAGGGATTTGCGTGGTCATTCGATTGCATCCTCGATCATGTTTGGCTTGTTTGTGCATTTATACCTCTTGAGCATGAAGAACCTATCTTTCCAAGTTAACCTCCTTAACCTTTGATTTGCACCCTTTTGATTTGCTTTCTTGTTTAGTTTCTTTTATGTTTTTATTTCCTTTCCAAACTAAAACCAATTTCAAATGAATAGACCGTCCATGAACCGTGTGAGTATTAGCTTTTGAGAGAGCCCTCGTGGAATACGACCTTGATAGTTGTGAGTTAAATCTCACGCATCAAGTTTTTGGCGCCGTTGCCGGGGAACTTTCTCAATCCTTTGAAAGCATTTAGTAGTGGACCGTTCTATTCACTTCCTTCCGTTTTAGTTTTGCTTCTTATTATTTGTTTTTGTATTGGTTTGTGTAGTTTTGTTATCCCGCATTGTTGTACTACTTGGTTGTGTTTGTTGTGCGTGTTTGTAGGTCCCTTATCCACCTATCTAGTTCATGGGAGCAAGGTTACAAGTAAGATGAACTCGTGGAATGGAGGTAATGGTTATGGTACCTATCAAGGGTGGAATCCATCTCCTAACCCATACTATGGTCATCCTATTTCATCCAACTACTACCAAGAAACTTGTGAGGGAGATAGCCAATGGTGGGGTCAAGAACAACAAGCTTCAACACCCATGTGGAATGAGCAATGTCCTTATTCATCTCCACCCTACCGTCAAGTCTTGCCGGAGTATTATCAAGAGGATTTCATAAGTCATGAACAACATTCTCAACCGCCTTCCATGCTAGTGGAGCTCTTTAAGATGGATGAAGAAAGCAAGCGTCCTCAAGAGGAGTTCACAAGCTATGAGCAACCCTCTCAACCTTCTTCTATGCTAGAGGAGCTCTTGACAATGGTGAAGGAAAGTGAGCGTCCTCGAAAGGAGTTTGTAAGCTATGAGGAACCTTCTCCACCTCTTCCCATGCTTGAGGAAGCTTTGAAGATTGCGGATGACAATGCGAACCAACTTAATCGCTTAGCTCAAGGCATGACACTCATCAAGGAAGCTCTAGAGGATGAACAACATTCTCCACCTTCCTCCACAATTGAGGAGATGTTGCAAATGGCGGAAGATAATGCGGCTCGGTTGGATCGTTTAACTCAAAGTGTGAAGCTCATCTCCGACACCTTTGAACCGGAAGTGCTAGTCATGGAAGAAGAAGAAGGTGAGTCTCCCCAAGAGGAATTCGTGAGTCATGAGAAACCTCTTCCACCTCCTTTCATGCTAGAGATCTTGCAAATTGCGAAGGATAATGCAAACCGAGTTAACCGCTTATCCCAAAGCATAAAGCTCGTCACAAAGATTCTTGAGAATGAGCGACATCCCAATCATTTGGAGCATGTTTATGATGATGAAGATGACACTTGTGAATCCGAGGAGCTTGACACGGAAGAAGAATTGGTAGTGAAGGAGATTGTGGAACATGTTCTACCCGAGGACACACCAAGTAACGATGATGTGAGGATAAAAGAATCGAGAAGATTTGAGGATTATTACCCTTTAGAGGAGGTGAGAGATGACTTGGAGACGCTTCAAGAAGAGGTGGCACCGAGAGTGGAGCACGAAAGTGAACAACACCACCCTATTGTGGCCCCACCAAAGATTGTTAGTGCTCTTCAATCTTCTTGCTTGATCATGAAGTATTTGTGCCAAGAACCCAAGGAGACATGCATCTCTACCCCTCCTAAGGTAATCGTGGAAGTGGAGCCACCTCTACTTGAACCGAAAGACTCTTTGAGTGGTATCACCAACATGGAGACGACGGAGCTCGATGGCATCCCACTTCCATACATTCTTCCTCAAACTCCTAAACTCAATGGTAGAAGGCCATGGCAAGGTAACAATTGGAACTTAAGCTTAGCTCATTGGTCATTCTACCATTTGCTTCTATTGCTATTTGGAGTTCGATCTTCATCATGGAAGAAGCTACTTGATTTGAAGGAGGTACTAAGTTGGACACCATGACATAGGTATCGTCGAGCTTAAGACGGTAACCAAGTGCTTCTTGGGAGGCACCCCATGTTATCTTTAATTTTTGGCTTTTAATTGTTGTTTGAGGTTTTTGTGTTGTTTTAGCTTTTTGAATAAGGTTTGACAAGCATTTTGGATCACTCTTCACCAAGGATCATCATGGAACTCTTTCACCTCTATTACCTCCTATGCTCCTCTCTACTAACGCGGTAACCTCGTTCCACCTTACCCTCTTTCTCTTGATCATTGAGGACAATGCTCATGTTAGTCGTAGGGGAGTTTGAGGTTTGGTGTGATTATTTGTCGGTAGAAATCTAAGGCTATGCTTTGATGAGTTGCATGATCTTAATTGAATGTCAATTTCCTCTATTGTAGAATCATTCGGTTCTTGACTTTTAGTGTTTAATTGACTTCAAGCTTTCATAATGACGTTTAGACTGTTCCACTTAGAACCTATAACCAGCATGCTAGAGCTAATGTCAAATGAGTTTAGGCCAGAACAGAGTTTTTATCACTCTTGTATGTTGGTTGATTGGTTTGATACGTGTTTTTGTATCACTCGATAACACCGGTCTAAGATGATGAAGGCAATCAGAATTTTCACCCCTTTTCCATGTTTTCTTCACCTTTTTTATCCCTCGTGATTGTGGCTTGAGATTAGACAGAATCCAATTCGAACTCTTGTGTGGAAGTTGTAAGGGGCTAAGGATCAAGTGGCTAATTTGGAAAGAAAATGTCAAAAGAAAAGAAAAGAAAAGAAAAGCTAAAGCTAGGCAAGCTCGGCACCTAAGTGAAGTGTCGGGTTGAGTACTAGCAAAGGCAAAAGCTGTGAGCTAGGCAGGTTCAACACCTAAGTGAAGTGTTGGATCGAGCACTAGTATGCAGTAAGAAAAAAAAAGGAAAAAAAATGAAGAAGAAAAGAGAAAGAAAAGAAAGGAAAAAGAGTTCTCAAATGTAGCCCTTGATCCTATGCCCGAGTTTGTAAAGAGCGGATCTAGAAGCGGATGAAGTCGAGTCGATAGCCACATCATAATCACTCACCACTTTCAAATTCCTTTTCCCAAGTTCAAGTCCTTTTAATTAGAGTTGGTGTTGTCGTGGTCGGTTTTTCTGTATCCCGGTCAACCGCTACTTGAAGTGTGCAGAAAAGAGTGAGGGCTAGACTTGTTTGGTTGACGTTCTTGCATGTGTAGGTTTAGTTTGTTCGTGGAACAGTTTTAAGCCGAATTGTGATTGCTTGAATTTCAATGGAACCGATCTTGTCATTTGTGAACTTGGATGTTTTCTAATTCATTTGCTTGAGGACAAGCAAAGCTTAGTCGTAGGGGAATTTGATGTGACTATATTTGGTGCATTTTAAGCCTTTGATTAGCCTAAGAATCTCCCATGTTTGATCCTTGATAAAAGCGGGTTTACCAAGGTCGTATTCCACGGGGTTCTCTCAATGGCCTCTACTCACATTCCTCGTAGACGGTCTATTCATTTGAAAGGAGTTTTGATTTGAAATAGACATTAAAAACTTAAAGGAAACTAAAAGGAAGAAAGAAAAATAAAGTGGTGCAAATCAAAGACAAAGGGGCTCTCTTGGTGGGTAGTTTCATCATGCTCACGATGACTAATTGAACAAACAAGTCAATCAAGATCGAGTTTGCATTCGGATGACCATGCATTTCACTTTTATAGACTCGATGCACTCTCGTAGCACCTTATCCCTATCCCAATACCACTCAACTTAGGCTCTCGCTCTCAAGCTAAGTGAAAAAAGGATGCATTCTAAGTGTTTGATGAAATGCCAAGACACAAGACCCTCTCTTAAGACTCTATGACCACAAGGCTAGGCACAACACTCTCATATCAATGCCCTAACACTAAGAGATTCACCAAAAAGCCTTTTCAAACTCAATTGAATGAAAATCCACATGCACACCAAGTGTTCGATAAAATGCCCAAGAGAGAAATCAAGTGAAAATGGTTGAAATAAGATGATCTAATCTCTTAGAACACACTCACTTCAATCCCTAGACCTACAATCTATGCAATCCAAGCACTCTCATGCATCAAATCACAATGAATGGACCAAATCAAGCAAACATGGCATAAAATGGCATTAAAAACAAGTCTAGGAATCATCCTCATACAACCAAGATCAATCATGGCAAGTTCTATACAATCATTCCTCTATCATAGCACAACTAATCTACCCATCCAAGATGAACCCTAGAAACTCAGCCACACATGGCCAAGGGAGTAAAGAGAAAAGAAGGAAGAATGGTCACCAAGAACACCATGGATGAATCCTTGAGATGATCTTCACTTCTCCACTTGTAAGCACTTCTCCCAAGGTTTGTTGGCTTCAATCCTAGCTCCAATGGCTTCAAATTGCTCCAGAAATGTGTTCTAGGGTTTGAGGGTTCGTGGATATGTGTTTTGGGGTTCAAGGGAGATGAAAGAATTCCCCAAATGGCCAAAAAACAAGAGTATTTATAGTGCAGGGGACAGTGCACGGCGTGCACCCCTGCACGGCGTGCACAGTACACGGCGTGCACCCCTGCACGGCGTGCACATCTGCACGGCGTGCACCCTGCACTCTGCAGAAAACCCGATCTTGCAAGGCTCAAATCTCCCTCGTCCGGCCTCCAAATGACCTCCCGTTTGCTCCTATGCGCTCCTTGTCATCCGTACTTTGAAGCCATAACCTGAAAATGCACAGAGGCAACTCCAATAGACCACGAATTTGGCTCCAAAGTGGCAACCGGACAACAAAATGACACTTTGCACAAAATCTCAAATAAAAGCATAAAAGTCATGTCATTTCACGAATAAACACGGGCATATCATAGGTCATTCATAAGCTTAAAATGCACTAATTAAAGTCACATCAAATTCCCCTACGACTAAGCTTTGCTTGTCCTCAAGCAAATGAATTAGAAAACATCCAAGTTCACAAATGACAAGTTCGGTCCATTGAGATTCAAGCAATCACAATTTAGCTTAAACTGTTCCACGAACAAACTAAACCTACACATGCAAGAACATCAACCAAACAAGTCTAAACCTCACTAATTTCTGCACACTTCAAGTAGTGGTTGATTGGGACACAGCAAAACCGACCACGACAACACCAACTCTAATCAAAAGGACTTGAAATCGGAACAAGGATCGTGAGTCGTGAATGTGGCTATCGACTCGACTTCATCCGCTTCTAGATCCGCATTTACAACTCTGGCTAGGATCAAGGGCTACATTTGAGAACTCTTTTTCTTTCTTTTTTTTTTTTTTTCTTACTGCATACTAGTGCTCGATTCAACACTTCACTTAGGTGTTGAACCTGCCTAGCTCACAGCCTTTGCCCTTTTTGCTTAGTGCTCAACCCGACACTTCACTTAGGTGCCGAGCTTGCCTAGCTTTTCTTTTGAGCATTTTTTTTTCTTCACAATTTAGCCACTTGATCCTTAGCCCCTTAACAACTTTCGTACAAGATTTCGAATTGGATTCCGTCTAGTCTCAAGCCACAATCACGAAAGATCAAAAAGAGAATGAAAAACATGGAAGAGGGGAAGAAATTCTGATTGCCTTCATCATCCTAGACCGGTGTTATCGAGTGGTATAAAAACACGTATCAAACCAATCAACCAACATACAAGAGTGATAAAATCTCAGTTCTGGCCCAGACTCATTTGATATTAGTGCTAACATGCTGGTTATAGGTTCTAAGTGGAACAATCTAAACATCATTGTGAAAGTTTGAAGTCAATTAAACACTAAACGTCAAGAACCGGACGATTCTACAATAGAGGAATTCGATATTCAATTAAGATCATGCAACACATCAAAACATAGCTTTAGACTTCTACCGACAAATAATCACACCCAACCTCAAACTCCCCTACGACTAACATGAGCATTGTCCTCAATGATCAAGAGAGAGAGAAGATAAGGTGGAACGAAAATACCGCGCGGTGAAGAAGAGAAGCCGGAGATGGAATCCCGGGTCAAGTAACCTGCTCAGGACGAGGACCTGAATCAGGGGTACCTGTATAAAACAAGGGAGGGCACACCACTCAAACACAACCCATAGTCGACAAGATGAGAGTACAGATGAGATGTGTGATCCAACAACAAGACAAGTTCAATGCCAGAAATGAAAAGAGAAAATCAGAAGTCAAACACAACAAAACATGCAGTCATAAACAGAAATAAAAGAAAGGAGAAATCCAAAGTCCTGAGAAGTGGTGAGTGATCCTGTGGCTCGCAGTGGGGTGGTGGTCGTGGGTGCCCAAGAACTCCTTTGTAGGCCACTCATACGCCCTCTCGTCAACCTCCAAGAGCGGCCAAATACCGGCTCCATCAGCCAAAGTCTTCAAAGCATCCAACCAACCATCACGACTCTGCAACCCTTCAAAATCAAATCTACCCTGCCTCGCCACGGGCCATCTTGCCATAACCTGATAACGACTGTAAGCCCGATCTCTGGGGTCGAAGTCGAAGATCCTCTGAACCGCTGATTCAGGAGGGTCGACGCCACGAGGAGCTGGAGGCGGCGAAGGTGACCGTGGTGGAGGAGCAGAAGACTCCCCAGTCTGTCCCTTCCGCTTCTTGGAAGCTGGTGCCTTGGATCGCTTAGGGGCGGAGGATGAAGAAGCTGATTTACCCTTAGGAGGCATCCTGCAAAAGAAGTGCAAACAAAGATTCAACAAGAAGGGCACACTCCTAACACAAATCCTATCGAGGCGCCGAATCATAACACATGATCAAAACATTGAGCACAACATTGAGCACGATTCAAGATCATCAAGTTCAAGTGCAACAACCTATGCTAGCAAAAATCAAATCATTGAAATCCACAGTTAAGCAAAAGGCATGCATCATGGATCAAAAACACGAATCAAGAACATATAAGCCTAAGTCCACACAATGTAAGGAGGAATGTACAGAAATAAATTAACGAGTGGTGATTAGCCACACCCCTCCTCACAGAAAGAATGGAATTCGGTCCCCGAATTCAGTACCTGCAACAAACTAGCCAACCACACTCGGAACACAATGAGGTACCAATCCTAGCCAACCATCATGAATCAAGAACATTCAACCATCCACTTCAAACAAACAAGCCAGGATTCTCATTCAAATAATCAACAAGCAAAATGCATATTGCCCAAATCCACACCACCAAGCAACAATACAGCAGCACACTTCACAAGGCAAACCAGCCACCAACCAAATAATCAAGCCAAGAACCCACCCAACTGTCCAAAATCAAGCAATTGATGCAAACCAATCAAATAACAAATCACAAGTGAAAGGCACGGAATTGCAGCTTGTAAGCACTACGTCCAACCCAGCACATCAAGTAAATAAACCATTCCCACACACATGATGAACGGAACAAGCAATGAATCAAGCTATGAGATCAAGCAACAACATAACTCCAAACCCTGCTCATTAAGCCATCGAAGCACACAAAGCAAATTGAGTCAATCACCAAACAATCAAACGGCCCCAACACCAGCAAACCAAATCAGAAAAATCCAAGCCAATAGAAACCTGGAAATTGGCGGCGGGCAGGTTTCGGGCGGGGTCGGCTGGGGGCAGGGCTGGGCAGATGGGAAGTCGGGCGGCGGCGGGGTTGCGTGGTCGGGTGGGGCTGGGCGGGTGAGCGGCGTCTATGGGAAAGAGAGAGGACGGGGGGACGGGGCTTGGAGTGGTCGGGTGGGGCAGGCAGGTGGGCGGCGGGCAGTCGGGTGGACGGATGGGAAGAGCTGGCGGGTGGCCGGCCGGAGCTGGGTGTCGGGGAGGAGTGGCGCGGCGGCGCTGGGCTGGGTGGGAGGAGCGTGGGGCGCGCTGGGTAGGGTGCTGGCGGTGGCTTGTGGGGTGGTGCGGCGGCGGCGTCGGGCGGGTGAGCTGGGGGTGGTCGGCGGCTGTGTGAAAGAGAGAGTGAGAGGGTCGGGTCGGGGGTGAGGGGGAAGGGATAAGGGGAGGGGTCGGGTGGTCAAGTGAGTTGGGTGAACCAAAACCAAACCGAACAATGACTCAAACCAGAAAATCAAGCATCAACCGAGCCAACCACAAACCAAACCGAAATAAAGTAAAGGTGAAAATCAGGGTGCACGGCGTGCAAGGGTGCACGGCGTGCACCCTGGAGCTGAAATTTTTTTTTTGATGCTCCTGGACAGCCCGTGCACCAAACCGTGCACGGTGCACGGCGTGCATCATGCACGGCGTGCAGTGGTGCACGGCGTGCACCCCCTCAGCTCAAAATCAAATTTTTACCTCGACGAAAAACGACCAAAACACCGCCAAATCAACCCAAACCGGACCCCGAACTTCAGAATTTCAACGCCTACGAGACCACAAAGGACACCACAACAACTCAAGGACCTTGAACACCACAAAAAAACACAATCATGCAATCAAATCAAGAAGAAAAGACATGAAAAACACTCGGGTTGCCTCCCGAGAAGCGCTTGTTTAACGTCTTAAGCTCGACGAAGCACACGAACCAGCTAAGTAAAACCATCCCAACTCATTACCTCTTTGAAATCGAAGTCATTACCTTCGCATGGCACACGGAACTTGAATTGAACCTTACCGACTTCGGGAGGTGTGAGCTCGGATTTCCCGGATGATGAAGTGTGAGCAATGGAGAAGGGGCCAAACCACTTGGAGTGAATTCTCTCATCGGGTGCCTTCTTAGTCTTGCTAGTCTCACCCATCGGTGCGGCTTCCTTGCCCTTCTCGGGTGGCTTCTCCACACCTTTCTTCTTAGCCTTAGGTGGAGTCTTTTGAAGCACGAAAGGTGGAGCCTCCTTTACTTCATCCTTTTTCTCCTGCACATCACTAAGAGCAAACAACTCCGCAAGACTATGACGGACAAGGTTAGTGCTATTAGTAGCCGAAGTAAGCTCATGCGGATTCTTAGGATCATGGTGACTAGCATAAGACAAAGTAAACTCCATGCCATTTGAACGGTCAAAGATCATGCATTCATTATCGACCCTAAGTGTAAGTTTACCACCGTAGACATCAATCAAAGCACGAGAGGTTGCTAAGAAAGGTCGTCCTAGAATCAAAGGCACATCGGTACCACCCATAGCATCTAGAATAACAAAATCCACAAGGAATTCAAAAGCACCAACCTTAACCAACACATCTTCGACAATACCACGAGGGGATGTCACAGATTTATCCGCTAATTGAACATTCATTTGAGTTGGTTTTAGTTTCCCTAGGCCTAACTTCTTAAACATGCAATATGGCATAACATTGATACTAGCACCCAAATCGGCTAAGCCTCTACTTATTGCATGTTCACCAATAGTGCAAGGAATAGTAAAGCTACCTGGATCCTTAAGCTTTTCCGGTGGCCTCTTAGAGAGAATGGCGGAGCATTGTTCGTTGAGCTTTGCCGAAGTCACATCCGTAAGCTTGCGTTTGTTGGTGAAGATCTCTTTCATGAACTTTGCATATTGAGGCATCTTTGTAATTGCTTCCCCAAAAGGCATTGTAAATTGCACCTTGTCAAGAATCTCAACAAACCTTTTGAAGTCCTTTTCCATGGAATCCGCCTTCAAGCGAGAAGGATAAGGTGGCTTAGGCTTGTACGGAGGTACAACCGGTGCGGGAGGAGAGACCGGAGTAGCACTCGCCGTAGCCTCTTGAGAACCAACCTTATTGGTCATCTTAGAAGCTTCTTTAGCCTTGGCTCCTCTATCTTTAACTTCAATCTTATCCGTGTCGTCATCGGAGTCAACATCTTCAACTATAACCAAATCATCATCTTGAGCACTTACCACCTTAGGTATGGCATCTTGTACTTGCTTACCACTCCTCAAAGTTACCATCATAAGCTCCTCGGGAACCTTGGGGTTGACCTCGGTGTTGGCGGGTAAACTACCTTTAGGTCTCTCCGAGAGTGCCTTAGAAATATGTCCTAATTGGTTCTCCAAATTGGCAATTGAAGCTTGTTGATTCTTGATGAGTTGGATCATTGCCGCATTGGTGTCTTCTTGAGAGATCGAAGAACCACCCTCCTTATTTTGAGGAGGCTTGTTGAACCCGGGTGGTCCTTCACCTCTATGGTTGTACATTCCCGGTGGGGAAGGACCTTGGAAACCTTGACTTGGATGTCCACTTTGATTCCATTGATTTCCCCCTTGGTGCCCTTGACCTTGGGGTCCTCCTTGAGTCCCTTGGCTACCTTGGTTTAGGGTACTTCCTTGAGACCATTGGTTGCCTTGATAACCCCTATAACCTTGATAACCTCCTTGATTTCCTTGGTTGTAGCCCTTGCTATAACCACTACCTTGACTCCCTTGGCCTTGGTTACCTTGGTTAGACTTGTTGTACCAAGGTCGGTTATAGTTACCTTGGGTGCTGAAATTACCATGGAAACCTTGACCTTGTGCGAAGCTTACCTCCTCAAGGTCGCCTTGGCCAAGTTCAGGAATGGCGGAAGGACAAGCACTAACATCGTGGCCTTGGCCCCCACAACCCTCACAACAAAATACCGAAGCAACCGGTGGATTACCCACATGAGATGGCTTAGGCATACTAAGATTGCTTACTTGTGAAGCCATGGCGTCGATCTTAGACATAAGGAGAGCAATCATGGGATCATCTTCATCTCGGTGCCCCGGTAACTTAGGCTTCTTCCCATAGCTAGACGAATCCTTTGGTGCATCAACACTTACGGACCGAGAGTCATAGTGCGTGTCACTTCCATACTTAGACTTAGGAGGTTGTTGTCGAGACCAACTCCTTGTCTTGTTGGCCATCTCCGCGAAGAGTTCTAGAGCATCTTCGGGAGTGAGCATCCTTAAGTCACCTCCGGCGGCTTGGTTGATCATCCTTGTATTCTCAAAATCAAGGGACCTAGCAAAGATGTCCGCCAAGCTCCATTCGGCGAAGTTGTGATGAGGACAAGACCGAAGAATGGCTTGGAACCTATTCCAAGTCTCATGGAAGAGCTCTCCCTTGTGTTGTATGAAGTGGTTGATGCGGTCTCGGATTGCATCCGTCATATAGGGAGGAAAGAACTCTTCAAGGAAAGCTTCGGCTAGGCCCTCCCATGTGGTGAAAGCTCTACTCGGTTGATTCTCCAACCATGACTTAGCTCTACCTTTGAGTGAGAAAGGAAAGAGCCGGAGTCTCACACAATCCGGGTGAACTTGGTCATTCTTAACCGTGTCACATATCTCCAAGAAGTCCTTGAGATGCCTAGATGGACATTCACCATCAATGCCATTGAACACCACTCCATTTTGAACCATTTGGATCATATTAGGCTTGAGCTCAAAGTTCCTAGCATTGACGGGTCTTCGAACAATGCTAGAGGCTGCCCCTTCAAGAGTAGGACGAGCATAATCCGCCAAGGTGCGTCTCGCACCCCTTTGTGAGTGATCATCATCATTGGTATGGTGAGAATGCTCCGAATGGTTATCTTCATCTTCATGGTGAGACATGTTGTTGCGTGTGGAGCTATGAACCAAATGAGAGGGAGAGAAGGTTGGTGGCTCAATCACTTGCGCAAGACCTTGAAGTCGTGCTTGAAGATGAGTGAGTCGCCTCATGCACTAGTACAAGATACCTACAAACAAGCACAACAAATACACCCAAGTAATACGACAATGCGGAATAACAAACCAAACAACAAGTAAAAGGAAGCAAAAACTAAATTGGAAGGAAGTGAATAGATCGGTCCACTACTAAGTGCTTTCAAAGGAATGAGAGAGTCCCCGGCAACGGCGCCAAAAACTTGATAAAAGCGGGTTTACCAAGGTCGTATTCCACGGGGTTCTCTCAATGGCCTCTACTCACATTCCTCGTAGACGGTCTATTCATTTGAAAGGAGTTTTGATTTGAAATAGACATTAAAAATTAAAGGAAACTAAAAGGAAGAAAGAAAAATAAAGTGGTGCAAATCAAAGACAAAGGGGCTCTCTTGGTGGGTAGTTTCATCATGCTCAAGATGACTAATTGAACAAACAAGTCAATCAAGATCAAGTTTGCATTCGGATGACCATGCATTTCACTTTTATAGACTCGATGCACTCTCGTAGCACCTTATCCCTATCCCAATACCACTCAACTTAGGCTCTCGCTCTCAAGCTAAGTGAAAAAAGGATGCATTCTAAGTGTTTGATGAAATGCCAAGACACAAGACCCTCTCTTAAGACTCTATGACCACAAGGCTAGGCACAACACTCTCATATCAATGCCCTAACACTAAGAGATTCACCAAAAAGCCTTTTCAAACTCAATTGAATGAAAATCCACATGCACACCAAGTGTTCGATAAAATGCCCAAGAGAGAAATCAAGTGAAAATGGTTGAAATAAGATGATCTAATCTCTTAGAACACACTCACTTCAATCCCTAGACCTACAATCTATGCAATCCAAGCACTCTCATGCATCAAATCACAATGAATGGACCAAATCAAGCAAACATGGCATAAAATGGCATTAAGAACAAGTCTAGGAATCATCCTCATACAACCAAGATCAATCATGGCAAGTTCTATACAATCATTCCTCTATCATAGCACAACTAATCTACCCATCCAAGATGAACCCTAGAAACTCAGCCACACATGGCCAAGGGAGTAAAGAGAAAAGAAGGAAGAATGGTCACCAAGAACACCATGGATGAATCCTTGAGATGATCTTCACTTCTCCACTTGTAAGCACTTCTCCCAAGGTTTGTTGGCTTCAATCCTAGCTCCAATGGCTTCAAATTGCTCCAGAAATGTGTTCTAGGGTTTGAGGGTTCGTGGATATGTGTTTTGGGGTTCAAGGGAGATGAAAGAATTCCCCAAATGGCCAAAAAACAAGAGTATTTATAGTGCAGGGGACAGTGCACGGCGTGCACCCCTGCACGGCGTGCACAGTACACGGCGTGCACCCCTGCACGGCGTGCACCCTGCACGCTGCAGAAAACCCGATCTTGCAAGGCTCAAATCTCCCTCGTCTGGCCTCCAGATGACCTCCCGTTTGCTCCTATGCGCTCCTTGTCATCCGTACTTTGAAGCCATAACCTGAAAATGCACAGAGGCAACTCCAATAGACCACGAATTTGGCTCCAAAGTGGCAACCGGACAACAAAATGACACTTTGCACAAAATCTCAAATAAAAGCATAAAAGTCATGTCATTTCACGAATAAACACGGGCATATCATAGGTCATTCATAAGCTTAAAATGCACTAATTAAAGTCACATCAATCCTATTTTGCCATGATTTATATGTTTTAATGGAAGTTTTATGCTAAGTGCTCTTTTGATGTCCAAGTGCCACTTTGAGGCCAATTCCGTATCTATTGGAGTTGTTTTCTTTGCATTTTCAGGTTTTGGCATTGAAGTACTGGTGACAAGGAGAACGTAGGATCAAACGGGAGGTCAATCGGAGCTAGGACGGAGGAGTTATGACCGATGCAAGTTTGGGAAAAATGCACCTTATAGCTAAAGAAGTTTTCGGCCGAAAACTCTAAGTTCTCGGACCGAAAACCTTAAGCAGAAGGCGGAGGCTTGGTTTATGAAGACATTTTCGGCGAAAACAGCTCAGAGTTTTCGCCGAAAATATTAGAAGAAATGCCCAGCCGTTTTCAAAGAGATTTTCGGCGAAAATTCTGGGAAGTTTTCGCCGAAAATTCCAGGCAATTCCAGCAGACTATTTAAAGAGAGAGGGGTGGAAATTTTGGGAGAACAATTGATTAATTTCAGATTTCCTTCCTTCGTCAAAAGCCCTTCCTCTCAACTTCAAAAACACTTTCTCCTCATCAATCAATCCACAACCCTAGAGCAAGGTGCAAATCAAAGTAGAAGAGCTTGGATTGAAGCCCACAACCTTGGAAGAGGAGCTTGCAAGAGGAGGATTGCCATGGTGTTCTTGGTGATCATCTTTCTTTCTCTTTCCTTCATTTCCTTGGCCATGTGTGGCTGATTTCTTAGGTTTCCTTGGATTGATAGATTAGTTGTGCTAGGATAGAGGTTGATTGTACAAATATGCCCTGATTGATCTTGGATTGTAAGAGAATGGTCTCTATGACTTGTTGTTAATTCCATTGATGGCTATGGCTTGATTGGTCTATTATTTGTGATGTAATGCATGAGAGTGCTTAGATTACATGGATTGTAGGTCTAGGGATTGAAGGGAGTGTGTTCTAAGAGATTAGATCATCTCAATTCAACCATAGTTGCATGATTTCTCACTTGTGCATTTTATCGAACACTTGGCGTGCATTAGGTTTTTCATTCAATTGAACTTTGATTAGTCTTTGGATGATTTCTTAGTGTTAGGAAATTGACATGAGAGTGTGGTGTCTAGCCTAGTGGTCATAGAGTCATAGGAGAGGGTTTTGTAGCTTGGCATTTCATCAAACACCTTTAATGCATCCTTAGTCACTTAGCTTGAGAGCGAGAGCCTAGGTTGAGTGGTTATAGGATAGGGATTTGGTGCGACGATAGTGCATTGAGTCTATAGAAGGGATTTGTGTGGTCATTCGATTGCATCCTCGATCATGTTTGGCTTGTTTGTGCATTTATACCTCTTGAGCATGATGAACCTATCTTTCCAAGTTAACCTCCTTAACCTTTGATTTGCACCCTTTTGATTTGCTTTCTTGTTTAGTTTCTTTTATGTTTTTATTTCCTTTCCAAACTAAAACCAATTTCAAATGAATAGACCGTCCATGAACCGTGTGAGTATTAGCTTTTGAGAGAGCCCTCGTGGAATACGACCTTGATAGTTGTGAGTTAAATCTCGCGCATCATGTAGGCAGTAGGGAGATTCCCTTTACTTCGCTTGGGTAGATTCCCTTCGCTTCGAGGACCCGTGCTCATCCCCTACGCCAATCATCTCGGTCCAGGTTCTTCTACTTCACTCTGCACTCTAATTTTAGTCATGTGAGGACACAGTCCGATTTAAGTGTGGGGTAGGATGCTAGAGAACCTTGCATGAACTTGATTGCCCTTGATTGTGTTTTATGTGTGCCTCGTGATTCCATTCCAGTCTCTCTAGCATTAGAATGGCTCAGTTCTTGATTTTTGATGTTAAGTTGTTGTTCAAACCTTCATAATGATGCTTAGACTGCTTAACCTAGAACTTGAGAACCAACTTGTATACTTTGATGCTAAATTGCCTGGTCAGAACAGAATTTTTAAAATCACACTTGTAGTTTGTAGCCTTGATTGCATGAAAATGACCGAATCCGACTAGCAAACCAACTGTGAGCTTTTGATCCATTGCACGTAACTTGCAATTTTAATTCTTTCTGAGTGGTTTTCTGTTTGCTTGAATGAGTTAGAATTTGCATGAGACCTACTCGAGACCACACGATGACACGAGTTCTAGAAGGATAGGGGCACCTAGATTCAGCTACTTAGCCAGATAGCCTACCAAACGATAAAATCCATTAGGTGTAGACCCTTGAGCTTGGCCTGTTCTTTCGGTTCGATAATACATTACAACCATTTTCCATTTCTTTCATTTCCCCGTTGATCCCCTGTGGTTGTAGTTCTAGATTGACCTACCGGAAGTCGGTTTGTGGTAACCTACCTATAGCCATTAAACAGCTGGTCTTAGCTAATATGTCCAGACATGTAAACCCCTCTAGCAACTAAAAGAAAATTCGGCACAAAAGAAAAAAAATAGAAAAAGAAGCAAATTTCGAAAAAAAATGAAGAAAAGAAAAATCAGAAAAGTTTCAAAGTTTTAGTTCAATAAACGTTCTTCTCCCTACAAATGGAAGGACGAAGTCAAAAGAAAAGTTGAAAAGAAAAGAAAAGAAAAAAAATCGTGTAAAGAAAAAGAATAAGTGCTAGGTTGCTTGAGGGTATCATAGGACGAGCGTTCATTATCCCACCCGTGTCTGGTTAGATGGTAGGGAGCCATGGATTAGATTCGAGGGAAGTTAGTCGAAAGCTACACCGCACAAAGCCATCATCATACATTCCCATCATCCATCGCATCATAAACCCAAGTAGTATAGATTTCATTACGGTCCTAGCAGAGAAGTCCTTCTTGACTAGATACTCGTGTTGTCAAAGTGGTGGAGATGTGGTCGAATTGCAAACCTATGCCAGAATTCAGTAACAGAAAATGTTCGAGAGCAGAAACACGTCCTTCAACACAGAGAGCGAGAGTTCCCATTGTACTAAATATTTCTCGTGTGAGGAGTCTGGTCGGTCAGGTCAAATTCGTGCATAATTGGTTGCTAATTACTTGTCGTGTGCAGTTTACTAGTGAGACCAGGTTGTTTGGTTGATCTGTATACATGTCAGGTTTCTTGTTCTAGGAATTAGCTGTCTAATAATTCATTGTGTTTGATTGAGCTCCAATTTAATCGATCTTATCATGTATGAACATGAGCGTTTCTATTCAGTTTGCTTGAGGACAAGCAAAAGCTTAAGTGTGGGGTATTTGATGACACTCGATTTGATGTGATTATCAGCCTCATTTAAGCGACATTTCTTTGCTTAAGACATGGTTTTTAGGGTAGAATAACGAATATTCAATCGATTGCCCTATCTCGTGCCATTTGTGTTACCTTGGCCCGTTTCGGGTCTATTTGATGGTTTTCTAGTGTTTTTATGTTAGCACAGGTTTTTGCCGTCAAATAGAGTAGCCATGGAAGTGTCTAAGGCGTAGGAACCTCGAGGAATCAAACCGGAATCGACCCAAGGAGCCAGTCAAAGTCAAACAAAATCCTGCCCGAGTACAAAGAGATTTTCACCGAAATTGAGCTTGCATATTCGGCGAAAATATTAGTGCATTCAACTGGTGCCGAGTCAAAGGACATCTTCGGCGAAAACATTGTACTCTTCGGACCGAAAATACAAGGCAGAGAAAGCACTCCCGAACACAAAGGAATTTTCGCCGAAATTCTTAAGGAATTTTCGACGAAAATAATACACTAATCCGGATCAGTTAGGGTTAAGTATAAATACTTAACCCGGCGGAGGGAGGCAAAGGATACAATCATAATTCGCAAAACACAACTTTTCGAATCAGAATTCTCTCATGTTCTAGAGTGAAGAGTTGGAGTTCGAAGAGACGGATAGAGATCGTGACGCCATCCCTTCCATCTCGGAGAACCGGAGCTAGGAGTGTAACTTACCGAAGATCGAAGTCTGCCATAGTTGTCTAAATTAGGTTTTTCAGATTCTTTTCTGTTCTTCCTTTGAATGATGAACTCTTTCCTTGTCTTTGTTTCTTTTGTAATAATCATGAGTAGCTAAACCCTTCAGAGCTTAGACTAGATGAACCCTAAGTGACCCAGGGCTTTAAAGCGGTCACGGATCGGCGGTGATTAGATTCGAAATTCAATCAGTTCTTTTTCATGTTTGATTCGTTCTTCATTGTTCATGTTTCTTGTCTGGATTGATCACCTAAATTAGATTCTAGTTAAGCTAAGGATAGAAGCGAACGCTCGCCTTACTTTAGAACATCGAATTGAACAATTAACCTTATAATTGGAGTGTGCCTTTCGTAGGAACCGGTTAGGGTTAATTCACTGCAAGAGTAACTCATTAATCACTAGTAATCACACCAATTAATTAAGTCGTTGCGAGAGGCGACCGTACCCGGGCGGCTAGTTAATCTTGGTAGTTAGAACGGATAGAGCGAACGTTCGCCGGTCTTAAACCTAAGGGTAAGGAGTTATGGTGGTGTCTTAGTAGTTGATTGAATGAGAATCGAAATCCGTTGATCTGTTGATTGCCAATGCTCTGGGGAACGAAGGGGGATTCAAAGTCTAAGTTCGTCTGTCATTCTTGTTTGCAAACCCTAATTTCCAATCTGCTTTAGTTTAATTTGTCTTAATTTTTCTGCATTCCTTAGAAATAGAAGTCGTGGAACTCACACCACGCACAACGTGTTTTCCTTCGAGTACTTTGCTAGTTCTGAAGTAACCAATCATAGAGACCCTCGGAATACGATCTGCTATACGCTTTTTCTTAGCATTAGTAGTTTTTATTTAATTGAACGTCCGAACAACGACCGGGCGGTGCACCAAATTGGCGCCGTTGCCGGGGACTTCTTTTGATTGTTCGAAAGAAGAACTGGCAATTTATTCTTCTACTTTCCATCTTTCATTTTTCCACCCACTTCGATTTTACACTGGTTTTGTTTGTCTTTGTTATCTGTAGGTTTACAGGTGTATGCCTCACCGTCCTTGGACTCGCTCTCAAACCGAACAGGCTAAGATTGCAGGAAATCCAGGCAGTTCTGCTACACCTCTACGATCACAGATTCTGAAGGAAGGCAAATCCAATCCATTCATCACTCCGATCAAGATCGAGGAACCAAAGAAGAGTTCCTCATCTCCATCTTCACATATACCGTCATCTTCATCCGCTTCATACACCGAGTCACTTTCACCACCTCCATCTCCTACCATGGGTGACAGATTACCACCAAATGGCGATCAACCGCCGCCACCACCACATGCACAGAAGAGTCTAGCAGACTATAACAAGCCGAGCGCGACTAGCGTTCGATCTGCCATTGTCGTTCCGCGCATTGAAGGAGATCAAGATCCCATTCTTGACGATAATCTCTAGGGATTTACAGTTTGAAGGCAGGCCCCTAGACAACCCGTGCACTCATCTTGCAGACTTCCTTGATCTCTGCAGTACTTTTAAGAACGGAAACCTCGACAAAAACACCCTTTGTCTGAGAGCCTTCCCGTTCTCTCTAAAAGGCGCTGCTAAGAGGTGGCTTACTGGCAAACCACCTGGCTACTACACTAACTGGGATACTCTGGCTCAGGACTTTGTTGAAGAATACTTCCCTCCGGCCAGAACAACCGCCATCAAGGACAGCATCGCCAGATTCTCCCAGAAAGAAGGAGAAAGCTTGTATGATACTTGGAATCGATTCCAAGAACTTCTCTACACCTGCCCTCATCATGGATTCGAGCAGAGGCAGTTAGCTGAAATCTTCTCTCGTGGACTTCGAGAAGAATCTGCCAAGTGGGTCAATTCTCTAGCTGAAGGGGATTGCACTACACTTACTCCTGAAGCTGCTCTTCTTCACTTCGCAAACTGTGCCTCCAAGTCAAGGAACTGGGAGCGACAATCTGAAGGATCAAGGAGCAAGTTAGATCTCGAAGCTACTATCAAAGCAGAGGTAGAGAAGCATTTGAAGAAGTCTACCACACCGATCAAGCCACCGGCAGCTTCTGTCTATGTTGCTGATTGCGAGTGGTGTGGAGCTTGCTCACATAATGGAGGCCGTTGTCAGAATTTTGGTAAGGCAGAAGTCTGGTCTGCCGAAGAGGTAAATTTCATACAACAAGGCTTGTTTAATAATCAGAATGGTTATGCTGGTTACCGTAACTTCAGACAGCAAGGGAACTATCAAGACAGACCCCCTACAATGCTGGCGCCAATCATAACCAGAACCAGAATAACCGCCCGGCTGGTCCAGCTCAGGATCAGAAGCCTAACCATCCGCCGGCAGGTGTCTACCAGCCACCGCATCGCAATTCGGGTAATTATGGAACTGCTCCTGGCAATCGCCAGAATCAATATCTTAACAATACCTATCCTAGAATGTAGAGAGATACGAATAACCTGCTCCTACCCCACACTTAAACCGTTCTGTGTCCTCACATGACTAAACTAGAGTAGAGAGATACGAATAACCTGGAAGGTGATGGTCGGTGTAGTGGATGAACACGGAGAGTCCGGAGTGGAGCGGAGTAGCTACTCAAGTTCCTACAAAACAAAAACAACAAAAAGATCAAAAGGATACCGGGACAAGTGTCCCAGATCCACACAAAATAAAAGTCGAACAAAGATAGTTAAGGGGAATTTTGAAAATATTTTGACTCTCTTTTTTTTTTTCAAATTCACGGCACGACACTCCTAGAGCAATCTAGATCATCTAACCTTAATCAGTTCAGAAAAAATTACACCGAAACAGCAGCCACGCAAAATGAGGTAGACCGGATTTAAACTCGTCAAAATTCAATAATTAGCATGTCAAAAGATTTGAAATTGAAAACCCAACAACTAACCTTTAAGACACGACTCAAGAAAATGGACGGAAAGCGACGAAGTTGGCCAAAAACGTGAAAAGCTTGTTTCGGGGATAACCGGAGCTACAGAGCTCCAATTTGGACGATCAAGTATGCGTTGGAATTGGACCAAAAAAAGGAAGCTAATTTTCAAAACAGACACAAGTTTTCGGCGAAAACTTAAGAAGTTTTTCACCGAAAACTTCTTCGAAAATTGGCAAAAATAAAAAAATGTCACTATTTTCGGCGAGAACATTCAATTCTCGCCGAAAGCCTATTTAATTTTTTTTTTTCAAAACCCAACCGAAACGAATCAAAACGAAAGGAAATTAAACTGACACTTTGGCTCCCCCGAGCCTGATTCGAACGACGAAAAAGACTGACTCAAAAATTCAAAACGGACTCCAGCCGTGGGTTGCCTCCCACGAAGCGCTCTCTTTTAACGTCCTTGAGCCGGACGGTACCTGTTAGGGACCCCAACTCAAGAGCTCCTTGAAGTCAATCGTCTTCTTCAAGGCCAGCGGTTGAGTGCCATGTAGCACTCCAAAGGGTGATGCAGCCGGTAGTGCTCCAATAGATTGCGATTCTGGTTGGATGACCAGTTCTTCTCGAATTCTCCTACTCGAGGAGGAAAGAGGTAGTACGGCGCTGCATGGTCAATGAGCTTCATCTTCTCTACAGCTTGACTCGGCGGAAGTGTAGGTGAGGGTATCTCCTCAATCTCTATGTGCTCCTCTTCGGCTTCAACTTCAGGATGGATCAGCTCTATGTCTTTATCAACCACCACCGCCAAGGATTCTTCATCAGATGCTTCTAGCTCATAATAGTCATGGACGGGCTCATCTTCTTCTTCGAACAGTTCTTGAGCGTCTTCTGTCATTAACTGCTTTGGTTGCTCGAGCTTGATGTCCGTCGCGAGATGAGCTTGTAGCATTGAAGAGATATTATCCAAGGCAGATTGGGTTCTCGACTAGCATTGTTGATGTTCATGAAGCATCTCTTGGTTATCTCTAGCGCCTCTTCGATGCTCTTGTTGGTGTATCTCTTGGTAGCCTTGTAGCATTGAATAGATCTTATCAAAGAGGGAGTCAAATCTCGCCGTCTGTTGTTGTTGTTGATGTAGCATTTCTCGATAATCATCGAGATATGGTGCTTCATTGATGTACCGCTCTCGGTACCGGTCATCCCACATGTTACCCTGCATAATCAAAACTAAGAAGCACTACCCAAGTAAATCATGAAAATATGGAGGGAAAATAAATGGTAAGGCGGAAAGGTAGAAGAATAATTTGCCAACTCTTCTTTCAAACAATTAGAAGAGTCCCAGGCAACGGCGCCAATTTGATGCTGCAGTTTTAGCGGTATCAAACTAATCTACCGAGGTAGACTAGATCGTATTCTACTCGAGGTCTCTTCTTCTTGTCTACTCAAATATGTTGGCAAATTACTCAGGTTTAAACACAAGTTGTGCGTGGTGTGAGTTCCACGACTTCTAATATAATACACTACAAAAAAATAGCTGTTTGGCGTCGGTTGAAACGTAGCAATTTAGCGTCGGTCGATCAACGACCGACGCTAAGTAGTTGTCTTCGCGTTTTAGCGTCAGTTGATGGTCGACCGACGCTAAAATTAGCGTGGCAACCGACGCTAAAATTAGCGTGGCAACCGACGCTATATGCCTTCCTTGGTTCGATTTTTTGGTTAACCAGACGGTTAGATCAGCGTCGGTCAACAGAAACACTTTAGCGTCGGTTGTGACCGACGCTAAAACGCGTTTATATAGCGTCGGTTGACACGCGTTTTAGCGTCGGTCATTGACCGATGCTAAAATACGTAAGTATTTAAACCCACATCCTAACCCTAATCTCACATTCTCACCTCTCTCAATCCTCTCCTCTCAACTCCTCTCCCACCCAACTCCTCTCCTCTCCCACCCAAAAAACCTCCCAACTCCTCTCCCACCCAACACGACACCCCCCACCACTTTCACCTACCGCCGGTGGAGCTTGGACCGCCGGCGTTTGACCACCGAGCCTCCACCCAGCCGCCGCCGACAGCCTTCCAGCTGACCTCCACCCAGCCGCCGCCGCCATCCACCGTCTGCCGTCCGACGTCTCCTCCTCCTCCTTAAACCTCTTCCAAGGCTCCTCCTCCTCCTCCTCCTCCTCAGATCTACAATTTAACCCAGATCTATAGATCTATGTCTAGATCTAGTAGCTGAGGACAAAAAAAATTCAAATTGGAGTAGAGGATGTAAAAAACTAGATCTACCTGAAATTGAAAAACGAAAATAAAAATCGAATATAAAAAATGAATATAAAAATTGAAAATAAAAAACGAAAAAATTGGGTTGGTCAGCCACCCATTCGGTCAACCCATATTTTAGCGTCGGTCGTGCTTTATTTTAGCGTCGGTTGACCAAACGACCGACGCTAAAATATAGCGTCACCGAATCTGGCGTCGGTCTTGCCGACCGACGCTATATATTTTGGCGTCAGTCATGACCGACGCTAAAACGCGTGTATGACCGACGCCAAATAACATTTTTTTTTAGTGATAAAGCAGGAAAATAAAAGACAGAAATATTAAAAGGTTGACTAACGAGAAGATAGACGAGCTTAGATTTCGAATCCCCCTTAGATTACCAAAGCATTGGCGATCACAAGACTAGCGGTTTTCAATTCTAATTCAATCGGTTTCTATGCACCACCATAACTCCTGACCCTTAGGTTTAAGATCGGCGAACGTTCGCTCTATCCGTTCTAGCTACCAAGATTAATTAGCCGCCCGGGTACGGTCGCCTCTCGCAACGACTTAACTTAATTGGTGGAATTACTAACGATTTATGAGTTACTCTTGCAGTGGATTAACCCTAACCGATTCCTACGAAAGGCACACTCCAATTATAAGGTTAATTGCTTGAATTGATGTTCTAAAGAGAGGCGAGCGTTCGCTTCTATCCTCAGCTTAACAAGAATATAAACTAGGTGATCAAGGAAGACAGGTTTAAGCGCCAAAGCAGGGAACCGTCTAGCGACTAACCCTAGCTTGCAAAAACCTAATCTAGGCGACCAACCAGAAAAGAAACATGAACAATCAAGAACAAAACAACCATGCAAAGAGAAACTGATTGAACTTCGAATCTAATTACCGCCAATCCGTGACCGCTTTAAAACCCTGGGTCACTTAGGGTTCATCTAATCTAAGCTCTACAAGTTCAGCTACTCATAACGATAACAAAAGAATCAAAGGCAACAAAGAAGATCATCATACAGAGGAAGAACTGATAAGAACTGAAAAACCTAATTCTGACGACTCCCGCAAAGCTTCAATCTCCTGGATCTTCAACTTTAAGCTCCGAGTTCTCCGAGGTGGAAGGATGGCGTCACGATCTCTCCACGGATCTTCGAACTCTCTAAACTCTATCTATCGACCCTAGAGTCGGCTGACTCTCATAAGTCTGCTTTGTGAAAATATGAATAATGATTTGATTTCTTGTTCTTGGGCCGCCGGTTTAAGTATTTATACTTAAACCTAATTCAGCCGGATTTTGCCTGATATTTTCGCCGAAAATATTGAAGAATTTTCGGCGAAAATTCCTTTGTAAATGGATGGTCCGCCGGCTGCTTTCTCCTGTAATTTTCGATCCAACAGTTTTTGGTCGAAAACTTAGGGTTTCGCCAAAAACTTCCTTCAGTCGACATCAGTGATTTTGTGCATATATTTTCGCCGAAAATGCTAGGATATTTTCGGCGAAAATTCCTTTGTAAAACGGGGCAGACCTTGGTTCGACTCGATTGATCCTCGGATCGATTCTGGTGCAATTCCTTGAGGTTCCAATGCCTTAGACACGTCCTTGGCTACTTTATTTGACGGCAAAAACCTGTGCTTTCACAAAAACACTAGGAAACCATCAAATAGACCCAAAAAAGGGCCAAAGTAACCAAATCGGTAGGAAACAGGGTAGTTGAGTAAATATTCGCTATTTTACCCCTAAAACCACATTTCAAGCAAGGAAATGTCGCTTAAATGAGGCTGATAATCACGTCAAATCGAGTGTCATCAGGAATCATGAATGGGGGTTGGGGATATGGTGAGTTGAGATCTCCAGATGGCGGCCGGCGGCCGAAATGAGTTAGATTAAAGGAGGAAGAGGGAAGCGACAGGTTTTAGGTTAGAAGGAAGAAGAGGGAACTGGAGCGGCAGAGGGAGGCGGTGGAGGGAGGCAGCGGAGGGAGGCGGTTCGGTGGTGAACTGCGACGGCGGTTGTGGGTGGTTCGCCAGCGGCGGTGGCTGGTGGTGGTGGGTGGAACGATTGGCGGCAGTAGACGAAGAGATTGTGGAAACGTCGGAGGAAGAAGAATAATTTTTTTTCATTTTTCATATTATTTTTTCTCAATTAATTAATTAATTAATTTTTAAATAATGGCATGGCATCTGATGTGGCATATAGTTGACCGGTGAAGTGGATGCCACGTCAGCTCCATTTGCACTGTCACTAACAGTGTTAAAATTTTAACGGATGTCAGCTACATTTGTCATAAAAAATAAAAATTTGGTAAAAATAGTGTGACACAAATAGTTTTGACTATGTTTGACATTCTCGGTAAAGGTTTGGCTACAAATTTATTTTTGGCCTTAAAACTAATACGATGTGAGACGTAAAATACATCTTCCAAGTTAAAAGTTTCATATCATTTAATTTCCATGAAGTTTGTAGGCGTTTTGTCAAGCTCTCCACCGTGTATAGTGCTCATTGTTCTTGTAACCATTGTCCTATTATCTTACTGGGCGTCTGCATTTGGGGCGTTCTAGTCGCAAATGCGGCTGAACACGCCACCCCTCCTTTCTTCATTTCATTCATGAGAACGAGAGCAAGGGCGCTCCCTCCAATTTCCATCACGCCTCATTTCTACTTTGGGACTTTTTGAACGTCCTCTATGTTTACCCCGCTCTCTATTGTGCAGGATATAATCTTGTAACTCTGCTTTCTTTAACAACCACTCAATTTCTTGCATTAGCTCCCTAGAATCATTTGTATATATAGCGTCCTTGATGTTGATGGAATTTACACTATCAGGTTGCATCTCTTCGCTTGGGATCGTCTTTCATTACTTCTGGCCAACGAATGTCATAATCTTTTCTGCATTACCATCAAGAGTTTGTGTTGTGGCTCTCTCATGTGTGTATATTCCTCAAAGTGATGGGTGCGGGGAGTAGAGGAATATCTGCCTCTTCTATGTTCCTCTATTTCCTTTCATGGGCGCTTTTCCTTTTTTTTTCACCCTTGTCAAACTTACCGTCCTCTTTAGAGTTTCCTTGTTCCCTTTCTTTCCTCAAACTATTGGCTCCTGTCAGCCCGTCAGACTTTCCTCCAGCTCAATATTATTTTGGATATTGGACTCTAGGTCCAAATGTGACAAAGGGTAATCCCATGTCATTGATCTTATAAGTTCGACATTCGTGGTGCTGGACTTGAGGTGAGTGATTGTCATCTCCAATGTGATATTTGTGACCGAGAGCATAGTAGATGACCACTTGTCATAGTAATCTCCCAGCTGGACGTGTTGTTTTTTTATCACTATCTGTCCTGCGAACTTCATCACAAAGAGTCTAGCGAAGTCGTCTCAGCTCTCTATGACACCTTCCAGGAGGTTCTTGTATCCAATGCTAAGCTTCCAAATTAAAAGTGCCTGGAAAACCTGATGCGAACCGCCTCCTCTAGGAAGGGATCGACTCAACACCCAAAACTATATTACCAGCTTCACGAATCCTAACTTTTGAAACCGCGGGGAATACTTGAAATCCACTAAGTATAGACTTAGGAACCCCAAGGTATTCAGTCGAATTGGTGCCACAACAAAGGGTGATAACCTCTGATGATAAACCAAACCTTAAGCTAAGCAACAACGAGCAAAGACTTGAAGGAAAAAGAACAAAGTTCTGAAATTTCAATTATGACTTAACGTGTCTTACAATGATGGCCGAGGCCTCTATTTATAGCACAAGGGTGGCCTAAGCCGTCTCCAACTCTAAAAAGGTAAGACTAAAATAATCCTAAAAGATAGGCCGAAGAAAATATTAAAATAAACATAGTTGTCCGAGAATAAAACTCTAAAACCGGCAAAGTCGAGCAAAACCCTAATCCGGGCGGATTAGGGCACACCGGGTGTCCGTGTCCGATCGGGCTTAGGAAAGTCCTCCGGGCGCGGGCTGGACTCCGGACGCGGCTAGGAAAAGTGCCCGGAACCCGCGCGGTGGCATTTCTGTAATTACCGCGGGTTCCGGGTGACCGGGCGGCCGGGTGGCGTCCTTCGGCGCTGGTGACCGGCTCGGCATCAAGTGCTCCGGACCCGATACTAGGGTTTTGGTGATGCCGGGCGGTTCTGGCTTCTTGCTGGACATTTCCTCGGACAAGTGAGGTTCCTTCCAAGTCTTTGGACCTCCTGAGTCTTCTGGCTTCAACTTGTCCGCCAGGTTCTGAGTGTGGAGTAGGGTTAGCCGAGGCAGGGGCTGGTTGGCCGTATCCGCCGGGGCCCGGGCAGTGTCCTTCGGGCATTTGTTTTCCTCATGGGATTTCTGTCGGTCATCAAGGGTCAGCACGGTGCATCCTTCTCTGATGAACCTCTGATCCAGTTCTTCATGCTTGGCTCGACTCCAATCTCCTATATAGGCGGTGACCCTTGTCTTGAAGGTTTTGACTTGGCTCCGGGTAAAGGGCAGGTCTGGTCGGGTCCAGGGCACCGGGGGTTCATCAAAACCCCTGCAGTATACATGTCCGAGACCTTGAACATTTACATGGTAATGGTGAACATAGCTAAGTGATCATCATGCTTCCTTTTCCTTGTATACCCTCATCGGTAGAGAGCTGAAATGTTGTGGCAACTCTTCTACTAGTAGCGCCCAAGGGTTGTCGAAGCACTCTCTGTCGAGCATCGACTTGGTGGGAGGGAAGAAACAGTCTTATCATCTCATCAGTCTCGACCATCTCTTGTGAAGAGTGGTCCATAGGCAGACTCCTCGTAGAGTTTTCTCTGGTCAAAAGTAACTTCACCATTGATGTCATTTGCTCATTTTGCTTTGAAGCACGACGGCTTGTTTAGCTAGATCTTGGGTGGGTTTCATCGTCTCTAATGATGAAGCGAAGACTAGCGATGTTATGGGTGTTGTTGTCTGAGCTGTGGACTATTTTAGAAGTTAAGCGGCGTCTACGCTCAGCTGCTTGGTCTTCTTCATCATCATCATCATGACAACCCCGCACTTCGGGAGCGTCCGAATTGGCAACGTTCGCATTTTGTGAAAATCTTAGGGGTACGAACTGTCCAGCTGACGTTTGGAGCTCTTGCTGGATTGAGGGTTGGCATCTGTCTCCCGCGGGCAGTGTTGTATCCTCCATTTGATGGTTCTAAGTAGTGTCGAAAGACAATTGTGTTTAGCGCTTAGCCCCCCTATCTGGCGCGCCAATTGTTCCATCCTTTTGGCGTCGGGTGGTCCAATAATGGCTTCGATCTAGAGGACCGAGTTCGAGGTATCGAGGAAGGATCTGTTGTGGCTTGACTCCATGGTGTACCTCGCACAGCGTACAGAGAATAGTAAGGGGCTGACAATGAGAGGGGTAAATGTCTAAGGTGTAAGAGTTTGAAAGACAGAGAAGTATCGGGGATGGCCGAAGGCGTTTGGGAGCCCTAGGCATATGAGCTAGAGAGCCTGCGTCCTAGGATGTTTAGTGGGGTCTGATGATGATATCTTGTCTCCTCAATGTTGTGGTTAGGGACTATTTATAGCTTTTCGGGAGCCGGGTCAGGCCACCACGTGTCATTTGCAGATTGACGACCCAACTGGTAGTTGATCTGGACCGTCAAAAGGCTAAGAGATAGGATCAGCTTCGGGCTCCCTAACCCTAAATCAGGTACTTGGTCTCCGTGGACCTTGAGTGTCTTCTCCCTTGAGGTCTTGGCCCAAGGGGTTAGACATCAAATTTTAAATCAATGATGATGTGATAAATTTGATCAAAATGACCAAAAATTGAATCAACTTGTGAAAGAACTGCCCCTCACCCAGGGTCATTTGGAGGCTCTCATTTGGATAGGACGGAAGAAACAAGATGCCTTGCAACTTGCAACTTGCAAGTAGCACTTTCTTAATATGGGAAAAAAAAGAGTAAAAAAAGTTGAAGGACGGGGAGGAGGAGGACCGTAGTTCGTAGACTAGTCATACAAAAGTCAACAAATCAACTTCGCTCCCTTTCTCTATCTCGTGATCAAATTTCTTTTCCCTTACAAACTTATTGAACTTCTTCTTCATGGTTTTCTCGGTTGACAACTGAATCCATCCACCAACCACCGCCATAGGTACTCCTCCATCTTCTCCTTTTGCTATCTCAACTCAAACTCTGTCTGTCGGTTGATGTCTGTTAATTCAGCAGTCGGCTGTAGTTCGCATACTTTGTTTTGCTGAGTGTGAATTGAATGCAGTTGTGCGAGTAGCTGAGTATGCAAGCTCTTGAATGTGTAATTCTAATTCAGCTCCAACGGACCTGAAATTGAAAGATGCTTACAATGTTTCCCTTTTATTCAATTACAAAACTGTTATTCTGATTTCTGCAATTGGGCTCCGTTGGCTCTGCTGCTTGTGCCATTGAATGTCATTATTTATGAGGACAATGTTAAATAATCCCTTTGTTTCCTTTTTTTAGGGAAGCAGCTTAATGAATGTTCTGGGTATCAAAAAGTAATATAGTAGAGCTATTGCTTTCCGCACCAACACTGTCAACTGTTAATGAAGTCTTGCTTATCTTCCTTTTTCAAGAAGAAGCGCACTGCCTCTCTTGAAGGAGGGCCTAGGACCATTGATCAAAGTATGAAGTTAAGCCCGCTCTTCTTAAACGTTACTTTTCTGGAAAGTACTGACAGTAGTGGACCATTTCTTTACTCTTTACATGCCATGTTAACTCCACTTTCCTTTTGCTTATTGTTTGGTTTTCAGAGATGGGTAGTTGAGAGTAACATCAAGTTTTCTTATACAGGTTTATCAAGCTTGCACAACATACAGTTGTATAGCTATAAAGAACTGCAGGTGGCAACCGGTAATTTTAATCGAGCTAGTAAAATTGGAGAGGGAGGTTTTGGTTCTGTCTACAAGGTGATTGCATATGCTGCTTTCAATTTTACTCAAATACTGCTACAAAGCATCCACTTGTTTTTAAGGTATTGACTTCTTGTCTGTCAAAACGGACAGGGGACACTTAAAGATGGTACAGTTGCTGCTATTAAGGTCTTGTCTGCTGACTCGAGGCAAGGGACACGGGAATTCTTGACAGAATTACAAGTGATTGCTAATATTCAGCATGAAAACCTGGTCAGTTTGTATGGTTGCTGCGTGGAAGCAAGCCACAGAATTTTGGTATATGGTTATCTTGATAATAACAGTCTTGCTCATACACTACTTGGTAAAATTCAACTACTTATCATGTTATTTATTCGTAGCTTCTGTTCTTTAAATCTACTCTAGTTCTTACTTGTTATTCTTACTTCTACTGTGTTAGACGGAAGACATGGCAGCATCGAGCTCAACTGGCTTGCGAGGCGCAAAATATGCTTTGGAGTGGCTCAAGGTCTTCGATTCCTTCATGAGGAAGTCCAGCCTCATATAGTGCATAGAGATATCAAAGCAAGCAACATACTTCTCGATAGAGAGCTCACACCAAAAATATCAGACTTTGGTCTTGCCAAGCTTTTCCCATCACACCTGACTCATATTAGTACCCGTGTCGCTGGAACTGCGTAAGTTTGCTACATGTAGTAGTCTTTGTTTGTTCTAACAAACAGACTGTCAGTTGGTTCATCTAAAATGCATCAGAAGGTTTCTTTCTACATCTCCATAACTGCTTCTCTTATTCTTAAGCGATCAACTTAAGGTGTGTTTTGGTTGTTTGATCTGCGCAGTGGATATCTCGCACCCGAATATGCAATTCTGGGTCAGTTGACTAGAAAAGCAGACATATATAGTTTTGGTGTGCTTCTTTTGGAAATTGTTAGTGGGAGACCCAACAAGGAAAGACGATGGCTTCCAGAGGATCATAATCTTGTTGAAATGGTAATGTTGTCTTTTACCTTCCTTTTAACAAGGTAGCCTAATTTCTATGTACATAATTTACCTATCCTTGCAACCTATAGATTGTATCGGTCAGTTGATTTAGCAAGAGTTACAGCATGTGCTTGTATTGATGTTTAGATCAGTCACAATTGGGACAGTTTGTGCAGACCATAATGTTATCTTGAAACGATACTAAATCATATGAACACCCAAGATTACATGGGAAAGAATTAGCAGTTCTTAATTCATTCTGTCATGGAACTGCAGGCATGGCAACTACATGGGAAGCGGAAACTGGAGAGTTTGGTGGACACTTATCTGAACGGGGATTATGATTCTGAAGAGGCATGCAGATTCCTCAAGATTGGCCTACTCTGCACTCAGGAGAAGACCAAACTTCGGCCATCAATGTCTACTGTCGTCCAGATGCTAAGAGGGGATTGTTCCATTGAGGAGGAGAAAATAACCGAGCCTGGCCTTCTAGCAAAGCTAAGGAGCAACAACGTGGAAAAAGACAAGAATTCATCGTATGCTGGATCTGCAGGTTCATCATATGATAATGATAACAATACAATGGCAACGTCACATGGTACCATGACCTTCACTTCCATAAACGAACGATGAGTTTCAACATCAGTACAATGTACATGTATTCTTCTTCGGAATGACTTTGTCTTCAACAATGTTAGACCACACGCCCAGATCACGGCCTCCTTGTGCAACCGGGACACTGCCCTGTGGCTTCTCGCTGGACCTCCCCCCGAGGAGAGTCGACCATACCAGTCCCCCCACTCCCAGAGCCTGCAATTCCACCGCCTAGTGAAGACCGTTTGGACTTCTACTGCGATGGGTCTTTCTTACACGAGACCCGGACGGCGGCTTATGGCATCATCATTACGGATGCATTAGGTGTTGTGTGTAATGGGAAGGCTGGTCCCGCTCTTGTTTCATCGCCAATTGCTGCAGAGGCTGTTGCCCTTCAGGAGTCTATCGTTCTGGCCGTTCAATATGGTGGCCTGGTTCGAATATTCTCTGATTGCAAGACTCTGGTGGACATCCTAAACAACGAACCTATTCCCTGGCCCTGGGATTGTGCTGCACGCATTGCTACCGCTGCTTCCTTCCTTCGCCAGACTGATAGGATCTCTGTTAGGTTTATTCCTCGCACTAGGAATTTTAAGGCGGATTGGGTGGCAAAAAAGATGGCCTACGATTCCCTACCAGATTCGTGGATATCCATGCTTAATGGGCCTATCCCACGCTTGTAATTTGTACTTGGTGTCTCTTGGTATAATGAAACAAAAGTTACTACTGTCAAAAAAAAAAAAAAAAACATGTATTCTTCTAGTTAGGTCTACCCATTTAATTATAGGCATATTATTACTAGAAGCATGCCAATTATTCTTTTGGCCGCATGAACAGGAAGCTAGTTGTTGTTTACAAACCACAACTCTTCCTCCTAATGGCTAATGTTGCCTTATCTTCGTGTCTAAGTCAAGGTTGTTGGTTTACTAGCATGGTTATTGGATCTTTTTTGCTTGTGATTGCGACTCGGGAACAGTGATTTAGTCGTGGTTGTATTTGGAATTGAAGTAGGGTCTCAATCCGAACTAGTACGTTGTTTAGAAGCCCGTCTCTCTTCATCTCTTTTCGGAGTTGAGGTGTGGCTAAATCACCTCCTCTTTGTCTTCGGGAAGAGGTCATGCATGTTGGTAGGGCTGTTGACGAGCTAAGCCGCTTGTGAGCGGCTCGGAAAAACGGCTAAAAAGCTCGCTCGAAACTCGGCTCGTTTGTAAACGAGTTGGCTCGATAGTAAATGCACCAAGCCCAAGCCAGGCTCGGCTCGTCGACTCGTTGAGTCTGGCTCACGAGCTGGCTCGAATAATATGGCTCACGAAGTCCGAAAGGCTCGATTAAGAGCTTGTGAACCAGCTCGATTATGGGCTCAATCATTTTAGGAGTTAATACGGGGTTAATTAAGACACATGATACATTTTAAGCTACATGATTGCATTTAGGCTAATAAGGTTTAGGATTTAAGAATAACATTTTTTGTTTATACTCTATAATTAAGGTTTAGACTCTAAAAGTGAAGGTTAATATAGGGTTTAGGGTGTAAGAATAACAGTTTAAGGTCAAAACTCGATACATTATTTTGGTTTAGCCTTTAGAGATTAAAGTTTAGAGTTTCTAATTAGGGTTTAGAAATTGAATAATGATTTAATGTTAAGAGGAAATTAAAGTTAATAAGGTTTACAATGTAAGAGTAACGACTCAAGGTTTAAACTCTATATTTTAATAACTAGATTATCAGCGGCCCATTGACCGATTTTTTTTGTTAATATTTTACCGAAAAAATTATTTTTATTTAGATTACTTAGAAGTGTGGTTGAAGTTTTTTCTACTTTTTAATGTATAATAATTTAATTCATATGTTGGTAAAAAATTATAAATTTGTTATCAATTGTTGGGATATAATAAACAAAAGCATTATAGTTATGCTTTCTTGTTGTTACGTTGAAAACACTGCAACTTTTCTTTGATTAAATAGTAAACTACTCCATTCATTAAGTGTGGTATTGTTGGTTGTTCACTTAGTCTCTTAACCATGAGATTGGAGTTCGATCCTTGTTATTGAGAAAAGAATCAAAATATTTTGTTTGTCAGAACCGGTTTTTTTTCCAAAATACCATCATTCCTAGAATGAAGGAGGAGCTCTAAAATCCTCAAAAAGCTGACGTGTCAACTGAAAAAAGGGATTCTGCTTTAATATATATAGAGAGGTTTAGGGATTAAAATTTAAAAGTAATGATTTGATTTATACTTTATAGATTAAAAGTTTAGAGTTACTAATTAGGGTTCAGGATTTAAGGATTAGGTTATGGAAATTAAAGTTAACATCATTTTAGGTTCCAAGTTTATTTTCCCTAGATCTCGTGTAATATTGTTTTGTATACATGGATGGAAATTCATTTTGAACATTTGTTTCCGTCATGGTAAGGGCGAGGTTTGGATAATCGTTTCGAGCTCGGGCCTGATTCGACTCATCTTGAATTGATCGTTACCAAGTCGAGCTAGATAAGCTTATTGATCTTGGCTCAAAATAAGTGTTAATGAGCCCGAGCTTATTAAGCTTATCGACCTCATGATCATTGGTAATCATTTCAAGCCGAGTCCGAGTTCGAGTCGAACCCAAAATATTTTTACCAAGCCAAACTCGAACTTGATTCTACGAGTTCGAATCGAGCTCGAGCCAAGCCCGAGCCAGCCATTCACCTTATCGAGCCGAACCCAAACCTAAACAAAACTCGACTCGCCTCAGCTCATATGCAACCCTACATGTTGGCTATTCTTGTTAATATTGCTTCACACCAAAAAACAAGTCAACACAGCTTCACAAGAGAACTATATACGAATTTAAACTTGTCGATGTAATTTTTTTTAACCTTTTTCATTGTTTTGTCTAAAAAAATATTGAATATCTTTGTGTTTGTTGTTTCGGACCTTTTCACCAAAATAAAAAAAATTAAATTATTTACCCAAATAAATACGTTTTCAAACTATGTACAAAAATAGGGATTTTCTCCCAAGAATTTGCTGGTACCTGGGCGAATTCGCCTAGGTCCTGGTGGTATCAATAATCTCATTCTCAGGTGGTTTCTCTATTAAGGATCGATTGTTCCACATACTTTGAAACCATGACGACTTTTTTGCGATCTGAGCATCTTCTTTGCTAAGCCTATTAAGGCTCGTGTTTGTGTCTTATGTGAACATACAATCAGGTATTATGAACTTAGTTTCTGACATGACATATACTGAAGACGTCTTTAAAAGTTCAAACACTACGAATCAAATACATGATTCTTATAGAGTTATCTTTATCTCATGTGTGATTTTTCACTCAAATATAGATTTCTAAGGTATCCTGACTTTTGATCGGTTTGTCTCCGCATGTAAGAAGCCATCCTGGATATTATTTTCAACCACAATATTGGATGTGTCTAGTCTCATACTAGAGACGGGTTTATTTCTTTGTTTCTTTTCGTTTGAGGGTTCCTGTGCAACTAGTAGTTTTCTTTATAAGCGGCGATGATAGTATGCATGCTAATCACTCGTGGTCGTGCAAGAGAGTGGACCTAATTTGTTAGACAATGATGGTTGGGAGGATAGCGATGAGAAGCAATGAAGGAAGACAAGATAGGATGTTAGAGGCGAACAACATGAACGATATAAGGAGTTGATCCATCATCGAAAAAGTGAAGACGTTTGTCTGTGCAACTAGGTGGGTTCTCCATGATAGATAAAAGTGTAGTGTTTCATGTTTTTTGAAACGTCCTATCCAGGTATTTCCGAACCATTCCTCAAACTAGTGGCGTGTAGGGATGTTGTTTGGTGATGGTTTTCATGTTCTTTGCACTCTGACATAGAGGGTGATGTGGATCACGTGTCTCTGCTTCTTCACTCAGGTGTTGCATCTCTGGCCGCAAGAGGAACGATTGTCCAAGAGTTTCTCAAGATGTTGACAACGACACCATCCATTTGTCTCTCAACAATGCGTTATTTAGCAATTAGAGTCGCCCATTTAGTGGCATTCCTGACTCTTAGATATTTCTCAAGGGTGTTACCAGTAGTCCTCATTCCCTGGGTAGATCGTAGATAATTTATTGCTTTATATCTTGCTATCTCCGAAAGGAGTTATCTTTTTAAAAAAAAGTAAGGGAGAATATATGAAGTTTATTATTGTGGTTTAATTAGAGTGCAAAATCTATGTCCACATTTCAAAATAACTATGGGTGAAAATGGTTAATTTTTAATCAAACCAAAATCGAAGAAAATCGCTAACCTAAACTTAAGCAAGAAATATTTTGGTTAACTAAAATGTAACAAAAAACACAGGTTTGATTTTGGTTACTCATAACTAACCAAATTTTTTATCAAATATAACAAAGTAATATGAATTAATAATAGAAAATAGCAATTTCCCCCATTTACATGGCATCCTACGTGGACGCCATTTCTGCATACTTGGCAACGCTAGCCCATGACTCGGCACGAACAAGGAGTGTCGTTATTAACACCGTCTACTATGCCATCAAATTTAACGGCCAGCGTCGTCAACATGACCTACCAATTTTCAGTTTGGTAATTACTTGGTCAACTTAATAATAGAGGTCAAACGTTACAAAACCGAGAAAAATTTAGCCAGAAATGGAAATTAGGCCTTAACCCTTAAAAAGATGAAGAAGAAAAAGGATATTCTAATTCTAGAACATGGATATCCCTCCCTCCCTCCCCTCAAACAAACACATCACACCTACGCTGTCGAACAACATTTACTCCACACACGTTGCCACTCCAGTGATTGCTAGCTCAGCTGACAGCTCTTCCTCTTGGTACACAATCAAAATTGGAAAAGGCTATGCTAACAACTGATTCATATAAGGCATAGCAAGGCTTTTAAAAGAAGAAATTTTATTGATTTCATTAATATGGCAAAGAAAGAAAGAAAAACAATTAATTGTAATGACAACAAATTGATACATCCCTTCATTCCATCCTACCATACCTCATAGGGCATAGGATATTCCTCTTCATCATCATCCATCATCCATCATCATCATCATCATCATCATCATCATCATCATCATCATCATCATCACATCCAATAAGTCTTGTCTTCTTCCAAAGTAGTTTCTTATGTGATGTATGTATCCAAATCACATATATACACACAGTACAAAGATCATCCCCACCCCCCAACCTTACTGTTCCTTCCTAAATTCCTCCAAGCACATTCCAAGTTGTACAAAGCAAAGTTTTCCATCTCTATCTATCTCTCTCTCTCTTTTCTCCACTAAGATGAAAGGCAATAGAAGTAAAAGTGTACATACTAACACAGGCTGGACCTGGAGCCTACAAAGAGCACAAATTTAACCAAAAAGGCAGTGGTGCTCAAGTCTGTGATGCCGGACAATGGAGGGACAAAAACTAAAAGACCCGTCTACTAAGACGCCAATGAATGAATCAAATGGACTCAAAAGGTTTAAACTTTAACACCTACTTACCCTATATATAGAATTTAATTTTGTAGCAGGCTGCAAGAGATGGTGGACTGCTAACTGGATGGCTAAGGATTATTAACTGTTCTGGCTTTTTCTTTCCAATGGAGGAGGAAGAGGAGGAGGAGGGTTGGTTCTTCCGTCACTGAGAGTTTTGTATCCCGTCTTTTATAGAGTGGGGCGGAGGAGGGGAGACACTGGCTTCCGAAACTGGTTTCACGCTTGCAACTGAGAGAGCTCCTCTAAAAACTGTAATGTCTCACCGAATGTTCCAATACATCACGAGTTGGGCAGATAATCTCCTTCACCCGGCTCCCGTCTTTGTATATCTTGAATGTTGGTACAATCCTCACATTCTCAGTAGTTGCAACATCTGAGTTGTTTTCAATGTCCACCTTCAATCATAAGAAAACACCACGGCACAGCTTAGCTTATACATCAATGTCATGAAACCAAAGTGTTCACACATACGTTCTTCATTCTATTGCAAATCCAGTTTATTGCCTCACCTTGAAAAAGTTTATGGATGGGTAGCGACTGCATAGAGCATCCACAAAAGGACACATCTGCTTGCATTGCATATTACAGGGTGACAGGAAATGGACTATACAAACACCTGCAAATAGAGTGGTTCTTCTTCTCAGTGAAACAGAAATGTATAAAATTCAATAAATTTCTAACCAAATTTATACCTGGCAGAGATACAGCAGCTCTGAACTGTTCAAGTCCTGATACTTCCTCTACTTCACCACCAAACTTCATATTGTACACTTCTTCTCCTCGAGATTTCTTTAGTGCAACTTGAGCATGAAATAGAGACTCTGCAACTTCACTATCATTAGGCAGTTCCCTTCTCAAAACCCCATAATCCCGGACAGCATCACCCCACCTCTCTAGCTGCAATGTATAACTAGCTGTATATTAATTTATGCAACTGTCTAACAGTTTAGAAAACACCAAAGGATCACCTCACATTAGTATGGCTGTAATACCTTACTGTTCGATGCAGCTCTCCGGAGGAGGGCTTTCATATAATTAGGTTGAATACGTAAAGCTTGGTTGCAGTCTTCAACAGATCTTTCCCACAATCCGAGCTTATACCAACATGCTGCTCTGTTGCAATAAAGAACAGAGTTTGAAGGATCAACCTTCAGGCCTTCCCCATATGCTGCGCAGGCCTCAGTGTACCTTTCAGATTTGAAGAGGTCATTGCCACGGGCACGTGATCTTGACACCAAAAATACATTCTTAAGCAGAATTACGACATCGACATTTCGTGGATCAATCTGTGCAGCTCTCTCAGCAGCTGTAACTGCAGTATCAAACCTGCAAAACAATAAACATGTGTTCTAAATCTGCTCATATTCATCTGAATAACCAACTCACTACCTGCCTTAACTCACCTTCCTAGTGCCATCTCAATCTGCGCTTTGACCAAGAACGAGTAAGCTTCACATAGCATCCCAAAAAACCTGGACTGTGGAGAGGAACTACTGCCATAATATTCTACCCTTAGACCATTTAACAGGCATGATTCAGCATCATCAAGATTATGGAGCTTCAAATGAGCTTCGGCTTTACAAATGAATAGCTGTCAATTCAACTGAACAATGTCAACCAAAAGTGATCCATAATACTAACAATTGTAAAAGGGGAGAAAAAGAAGAGGAGAAAGAAAAGAAAATCATACCGGATGGCAACAATCAGCACCAGCAACAATAGCAGCATCACTTTCCCTCAATGCACCACTCCAGTCGCTACCTTTCCGAGCTTCAGAACATCGATTGATATGCTTCTCCACAGCTTGCAACTTCGACAATTCAGAAGGATCTTGAGGCTGCCCAGGAAGGCAGAGGTGCTTCCTAGCACTGTCCACTTGTCCTAACCTGCACAGAAATCAACATCAATACTGCAAATCCTGAGTAAACAAACTTTCTCAACTATGTTACTTTTATGAGGGAATAGGACATGAAGCCAGCCCTAGAAGGTAAGGATATGAAACAGCTAAAGACAACCTTTTGATATGAGATAGAAGGAACTCAAGAATGTGGAAACCCTACAACTCATTGTCCATTTATAAGGAAATAGTAGCCAGAAACTGATTCAAATAACGCTCTTTCAAACCTTTAAGAAATTAGGAAATAGGAATTCAACATAACTGCAACAAAGAAGATATATTAGTCACGCACGCAGATGAAAGGTGTTTGTTTTGCTTCTACGAGAAGAGAAGAAGAAGAAAAGAAAGAAGAAAGCGGGAAATGGGTAAAAGTAATGAGTTGTAAATTAATGATGATAACAATAGAATAAACTATGGAGCTTACCCCCCTAAACAGAAACAATCATGACAGCCAACCAATCAAACAACAATCCAGTGGCCGGTGATCTCACTCATTAGTTTTCCGGAATGGCTAAGTAAGTAAACATTATGAAAGCGACAAAGACACACATGATCAACAGTTTAACGCCACTAACGAGAGCATTATTAGACACATCTAATTACCAAGCAATATTTGTTCCTAAATCAGAATAAAAAAAGCAAGGAGTGCTGACCTGATGAGCAAAGATGCCAACCTTTGATGTGCCCTGGAATAGTTAGGGTCTAACCTCACAGCCTCTTCACAATCCCTAACTGCCTCTGCAACTCTGCCTAAACTCATCAATGCCGCAGCCCGATTACTCCTGTAGGCTGCATTGGCCGGTGATAAAGCAATGGCCTTCTCATACAACGCCAATGCCTCGCTGAAATTACCTTTTTTGTACATATCATTAGCTGCCCTCTTAACTTCCTCTGGATCCACAATCCCTAAACCCCTCCCCACACTAACATTCCCTCTAAGAACACTACCAGTGCTGCTGCAATGGCTGCCGTTGATGTTGCTTGTCAAATTATTGTCACATTTCAAAACTCCACCTCCTCCGCCCCTCATTATGCTACCGTGGCCGTAGTTTCCTGTTCCTGAACCCAAAACGTCGGATTTAGGGCTCCGAGTCGTCATTGTCAATCCAGTTTTCATAATCTTACCCGATGGGCAAATGTTGCCTGTTGGGAGTACACTAGGTGGGGGAGAGTTCACTGAACTATGCCCACTCCCGGAGTAGATTAAGGGGTCAGATCTAACTTGAGAAGTTGTCTTGCTGGGAGTTTTCAACCCTGTACTAGTAGAAGTTGGACTGGTGTTGCTGGAAGAAGTGCAGAGCTCGCCGGAATGGTTGGATTTGGCAACTAGGTTTTGCACATTTCGGGTTCCGGACATAGATCCGGAGGAACTTGAGCTGGAGCTAGTGGCAGTGGCGAGACCACGGGTTCGCAGAGGAGAAACAGGGGAACCCAGATCGAGTTCTCGGAAATCGGGCTTGTTCGCCTCTAGAGAACTGAGAGAGTCTCGCAGCTGATCACTTAGTGACTCCACCAACCTTGTGTGGCTGTGGTCGTCAATTGGTTTCCCAGATTGCGACATTTCTTCTTCTTCTTCTCCTCCTCTTCCTCCTCCTCCTCCTCGATTAGCAACTAGCCAAATGTGTAACCCTTAACAGAATCCTAAATGAGAAAAAACGCTATAAATCTATACTCCACAAATTCCTCTCCTATCTAATCCCCTCCTCCTCCTGCAACTCTATCTATCTGGGTCGGGTTGTCAGAAATGCAGTAGAGAGAGAAAGTGGAAGAAGAAGAAGAAGAACCAGAAAAGGAAATATGAATTTGTGGCAGAAACACGTTATGAGTTATGAGAGGAGATTGGATTAGATTAGATACTGAGGAGTAGAAGAAGAAGAAGAAGAAGAAGAAGAAGAAAGGGAAAGAGAGGCGAAGATGGGGATCTCGTGAGGGAGGAAGCAAAGAATGAAGAATAATAATGTGAAGAAGGAGGATGGATGAGTGGAAGTTTTTAGTATACACAGCACAGAGAATGAGAGAGAAAACAATTACAGAATTATTTTATCTTTTTCTTTTTCATTTTTGTTAGGCTCTCCCTTTCCTTCACAACCCACAAACAACAAACACGGACTAAATGAGACAAATAAACAAATTAAAAAATTTATATTATTGCCTTAAAAAAAATTATATTATTGAATTTTTGGCTAATTCCTAAACAAGCTGTATGCAAGGATTTAAAAAAACTTACCGGATAAGCTAATGGTACAAAGTTTGATGGTTTAACCGCGATTTCATACTAGCTAAATCATTTAGGGAAGAGATCGGCGTCCAAGATTTAGGTGGGTTTGGAAAATTCCAAATCCTCCTCCTACCATTAGATCTAGTTTAACCATTAGACCAATCTAATGGTCCACATTTGTTAGGAAATTTAGGACTTTACACATATAATTTAATTATTATATTTAATTTAAATATTTTATTATTATATTTAATTTAAATATTTTATTATTTTTTTAATTTAAATATTTTATTTTTTATCTGGTGACCGGCGACGACTTTTTCGACGACCGGCCACCGTTGCCGGTGGCTTTTCCGGCGAGGACAAGTTAACTAGTTAACATAATTTATTTATTGTTAACTCGTTAACTTGGGGTTTTACTGATAATTAGTTATCAATACATAACTAGTTATCTGTGCTAGTTAACATGTTATTTGTTAATTGGTTATCTAACTAGTTAGGGTTATTATTTTTAAAATACTCCAAGTATCGAGAATTAATTTAGAAAAGCCCAAACTATTCGAAACCCCAAATCTATCCTATTTTTCGTCCGATTTAACACCGTTAGGACCAATATGGATTTTTTTGGATGGGAGTGACTGATTCGCAAGTTATATTGCCACGTAGATACACGTGTCATGCTGAGTCATTACATTTTAATTGAACCTTATCTTTTAACCCACCCCCTCTCACCCAACCGATTCCACCCTACTCGACCCGATCTAACCCACCAATCACCCAACCCTTATCCTCGACCCCCCTTCCCAACTGTCCTCTTCTTCGTCTTTCCCCTAACCTCTCAGCCGCCACCAGGGGGGGTTGGAGTGGAGTTTGGTGTTGATGAAGAGGGGCCGCGATTCGGCAGTTGGGACGAGCTGGCGGCGGGGCGCGATTGGGGTGGATGGGAAGATGGGGATGGAGTGGCGGCGGTCGATTGGGTCGGCGGGAGCTCTGATGCGGCGGAATGGAGGTCGACGGCTGGGTTACGGCACCGGCTGGGGGGGGCGGGTTGGAGTGGAGTTTGGTGTTGATGAAGAGGGGCCGCGGTTCGGCAGTTGGGACGAGCTGGCGGCGGGGCGCGATTGGGGTGGATGGGAAGATGGGGATGGAGTGGCGGCGGTCGATTGGGTCGGCCGGAGCTCTGATGCGGCGGAATGGAGGTCGGCGGCTGGGTTACGGCACCGGCTGGGTGGCGGCTGGGAGGTTAGGGGGAAAGACGAAGAAGAGGACAGTTTGGGGGGGGGGGGTCGAGGATGAGGGTTGGGTGGAATCGGCTGGGTGATTGGTGGGTTAGATCGGGTCGGGTAGGGTGGAATCGGTTGGGTGAGAGGGGGGGGGTTAAAAGATAAGGTTCAATTAAAATGTAATGACTCAGCATGACACGTGTATCTACGTGGCAGAAGACGTGGCAACATAACTTGCAAATCAGTCACTCTCATCCAAAAAAATCTATATTGGTCCTAACGGTGTTAAATCGGACGAAAAATAGGATAGATTTGGGGTTTCGAATAGTTTGGGTTTTTCTAAATTAATTCTCGATACTTGGAGTATTTTAAAAATAATAACCCAACTAGTTATTATGTTTCTAACTAGTTATTTTGTTTTTAACTAGTTAACATCATTATTTAGATAACTAGTTAACATGTGTTTTTAATTGATAACTAGTTATTAAAAGTAGTTAACTAGTTATCAAAATTAGTTCACTAATTGTTTTATTTGTAATGTAACTAGTTAACAACATGATTTAGATAACTAGTTAACAAATTTTTTAGTTGATAACTAGTTAGCTAGTTATTTTGTTATTAACTAGTTAACCAGTCGAGTTAACTAGTTATCTAATAGAGTTAACTAGTTAACCAGTTGAGTTAACTTGTTATCAAGTTGTTAACTAGTTATCAAGTTGTTAACTAGTTATCTTATCGTGTGAACTAGTTAACTTAAGTTTAAGTTAACTAGTTAATATCATGAATAGATAACTAGTTAAGAAGGATTTTTAGTTACAAAACTATTTTCTAACAATGTTCACATTCAAAATTTTATAAAATGACCCAAAAATTACTAAACTGTCAATAACATAAAATAAGTGACCTAACTAAAATTATTTAAAGTTAAGTGACTAAATTGTAAAATGCTATCTTCTTCTTCAACTTTTTTCCTATTCTCCCGAAGAAAATGCATGCCTGATGCCACTTTGCCGCCGCCGTAGCCACTCCTCAACATTCCTCATTCCTCATCTTCTTCTCTCTTCTCTTATCCTTCTCAGCTGGCGACTCCTGAATGGCCGGACATCCAGATCAAGGTCGAGTCTACCGCCAGCCGCCGACGTCTCCTTTGCCACTCTACCCGCCAGATCTGTATCAGCCGTTTTGATCTATATCAGCCGCCAGATCTTTTATCAGCCGCCTCGATCTGTATCATCCTCCAGATTTTGTATTAGCTGCCTCGACGTCTCCTCTATCACACCTCGATATGGGTGAGCTCAGAGCTGCCCTCGCCAACCATCATCGTCGCAGTACACAGGCGACGAATCCGTATCAGCGGCTGGCTGGTTGGCAGAAAAGTGATTGGTTGACGGGGGCTTCCGCAGCCTTATTGGTCACGACCACGGCGGTTAGGAAACGGGGAAGTAAATTAGGGGGTTTTTAAAAGACCAAAATGCCCCTCCGGGTTTGGGTTTGGTGTTACACCCCGAATCTCGGAACCAAAAAAAAAATTTCATACATTGAGAACTTGACGTTTAAATGGAACACGGATTGCATTATGCTTGGCTGAGTTGGTTAAGGAACCAAACCAGTAACCTAAAGGTCACAGGTTCGAATCCCTGCTCCAGCAAATCCCTTATTTTTTTAGTTTCAACTCTTGATAGATGATGACGTCATAGTGACGTCACCCCCACATCAGCACCTTCTCCTTCTATGAACAAAATCGCCGTTGCACCTCTGTTCCGGCAACTCCTCAGGTGAGGGCTCAATCCTTCATATTATTGATGTTTGTCGGGTTTTGATGATTGCAAATCATCACCCCGTGAATACACACCCCTCCAACTCCATTATTGGCCGAGTAACGCCAAAACGGAGTTACACCGTCGACATCACTAACAACCGACCATTCACTCCTTTCTTTCTCATGACCTTGACTTTTGGGTACTCCAGAGGGCATCGAGAGGCTTCGGAGTCGGCTATAAAAGCCAACAAGCCTTCGACTTTGAGTCACGAAACCTCACCGTCGTAGCTCCGACGGGAGTTGCGGCGGAGCGTTCCAAACATGCCCAACCCTTGGAAAATACATACCCGACATCGTTTTAAGCCTGGGAATCTTTTCCAACCTTCAAAAGATAGTTTCGTGCGAGAAATAGGGGAATCCGGAGCTTCACCGGAGTTTCACCAAAGAAGAGCTTGTCTCCTGCAAATTGGAGAAGAAGATGGTAAATTACCTGTGCAGTCCCTCCTTCTTTATCCTTTGTTATTTCGGCCCTTGAAGTTTTCCCTTGTGACAGTTTGATTCCTAACTGTCAACTTTTGGCATTTAACCTCTTTTCAGTTAGTACAATTTGGCCCGGAAGTTACGAAAGTTCGTTAACTCCTTATTTCCATCCGATTCAAGCTACGAATTCGATTCCCAAGTCAACCGACTCAATTTATAGGTGGGTTGGTTAAGGGGGTAAATTTCTTGGATTAATTAATTCCTCAATTTAAATAGCTATTTGGTTAAACTTTGTCACCAACCAAATATTGTGATTATTCCGAGTTAATCGTTTGACGGGAACCGGATCAACGAGTAAGGTACTCAGGCCATATTTTGGACTCGTGCATGCTTAAATTAAAGTCCTTATAATTCTCGTGGTGATTTACTGCTAACCGAGTACTAACCCATCTGAGTTGGTTTTATTAGTTAATTTACATTCCGTTAACTAAAATTGTTTAATTAAGTATTTCCATCCCAATTATTTTGGAAATGAGCTCCGGTAATCACCTTAGCACGGAACATTGGATTTATCGGATGAATAGAAGTGTGAGATTATTGAATAAGTGTTATACTCCTTAGGGACCATTAACTCCTTAGTATGACGTAATAATTGTTATGATATTATTACGAGGACTTATATATCACCCATAACTCCTATTCAAATCAGCTATCTTCCGAGGGTTAGATTTGACTCGGAATAAGATCGCATGTGAAACGATGTGGCTTCGATGGCTTGGGTGGTTAGTTAAACCAATGGATGACGTGATGGATTGTTAAATCCATATAAACTACAAATCTATTACTTGTAGGTACTATAATACCTAGATGATTTGGATGACTAACTGTTGTTTGTTGGTTGTTCAGAGTAATGAGCGACGCAAATCCTCATTAATTCTGGTTTATAAAGTTATGATGCCTAAGGTTAGAGGGACTTAAGTAGTCCGAGTGACTCCCCTACTTACCTGGAAATTAAGACGAAAAGTCTTAGTTTTGTCAACAAGGTGTCGTTTCTACGGAAAGTTCTATCTTTCCGGAAACATCGGTTTTATACCTAATTATGTTTGGTTCGACTATGGTTAAATCGTGATGTTATCTGATGATGTTTGGCACCTAGTGTATACAGGTGGAAAGTAAAGCCTCGCTAGCTAGTCCTCCGCCGGGAACATCGATGGATACGGGTTCCTACCGAGTGATGGAAGTTGGGTATTGTTAGCCCCAATCGATTCGATTCACGGTAGATGAGTACGGATAGCCTCAACCGGATGATAAGAGTTGGGTGGAATTAGCCTCGACCGGATGATAGGAGTTGGGTATTGATAGCCCTAATCGATTCATGGTAGTCGGGAAGAATATCGACTCTTGCGAAGTCCCTATTACAGGCTCAGAAGTAAGCCTTATAGATGACACTCGATTTGACGTGATTATCAGCCCCATTTAAGCAACATTTCATACCCTTTGATTCCATTTTGATGAGTATTTGGTGCATTTGTCGTAACTTTGTGATTATCGGCTCCTAGTGCGTACATTGTCATTTCTTGGCTATTTTTACCCTTTTTGTGAGATTTTATGTTGAGCCCCCAGGTTACCACATTATAGAGGACTCTCTCACGAGTCCTGCGCTTCAAACGGGGACCAAATCGGAGTTCAAACGGAGCGGGAATCATCGAAACAAGTTGGAGCTGGTTTTTAACTAACATTTTCGGCAAAAATTCCTTCCTATTTTCGGCGAAAATTCCTTTGAAAATCCGGGCAGAAACCCTAATTTTCAGCCTTTTCCAACTTGTAAAGGGTTTCTGGGGTTATAAATAGACTTTTTGAAGCCAGATTAGATACACACGAATTTTGGCTGATTAGCCACGACCTTAGGGTCGATAGATAGAGTTTAGAGAGTTCGAAGATCCGTGGAGAGATCGTGATGCCATCCTTCCACCTCGGAGAGCTCGGAGCTTAAAGTTGAAGATCCAGGAGATTGAAGCTTCGCCGAAGTCGTCAGAATTAGGTTTTTCAGTTCTTATTTGTTCTTCCTCTGTATGATGATCTTCTTTGTTGCCTTTGATTCTTCTGTTATCGTTATGAGTAGCTGAACTTGTAGAGCTTAGATTAGATGAACCCTAAGTGACCCAGGGTTTTAAAGCGGTCACAGATTGGCGGTAATTAGATTCAAAGTTCAATCAGTTTCTCTTTCATGTTTGATTTGTTCTTCATTGTTCATGTTTCTTGTCTGGATTGATCACCTAGATTAGATTCTTGTTAAGCTAAGGATAGAAGTGAACGCTCGCCTTACTTTAAAACATCAAATTGAACAATTAACCTTATAATTGGAGTGTGCCTTTCGTAGGAACCGGTTAGGGTTAATCCACTGCAAGAGTAACTCATAAATCGTTAGTAATTCCACCAGTTAAGTTAAGTCGTTGCAAGAGGCGATCGTACCCGGGCGGCTAATTAATCTTGGTAGCTAGAACGGATAGAGCGAACGTTCGCTGGTCTTAAACCTAAGGGTCAGGAGTTATGGTGGTGTTTAGAAACGATTGAATTAGAATTGAAAACCGCTGATCTGTTGATAGCTGTTGCCTTGGTGATCTAAGGGGGATTCGAAATCTAAGCTCGTCTATCTTCCTGTTAGTCAACCTTTTTACTTTTCCTGCTTTTAATTTCCTTGTTTGTTAGATTAGGAGTCGTGGAACTCACACCACGCGCAACTTGTTTAAACCTGAATAAATTGTCAGCTTCTTTGAGTAGTCGATTAGAAGAAACCCTGTGGAATACGATCTACCCTAGCTTTCCAGCTTGGTAGTTATTTGATACCGCTAAAACTGCAACATCACTTATCGATGATGGCGTAGAGGTTAGCTAGGCGGGAAGAGGGGACGCCCTATTGTTTAATGAAAGTTGATCGAGTTGTTCTCGATGTTGTGTGGTACTATTGGAATAGCTCGTGTGATGTCTTATTAACTTGTGATTATGTGTGTTAATGTTTCACATATAGGTCGTGTTTGGAATATTGGATTAATATTCCTTGTGACAAGTCATTCGATAGACGGTAACATTAATCTCCGTTACGGAAGGATGATCATGGAATTACTGGTTTGCGTTGTTAATTCCATTAAATGTGTTTATTCATGTTTATACGGAATATTCATGATAATGGACTGACCCCGAGCCACCCACCAGTTTTGCAGGAATTTCCTGGACAAGCAACGGGCCACCAGAGTTTCTTAAGGCGTGCCGGAGCAGTGTATCATGAGACGGTGTAATGGCAACTTGGAGAATTGCTCTCAAGTCGTTGGGCCCAATTTTGCTGTAAATGTTTTGACGGTTAATACCCTAGTTTTATGGTTGGTTTGAAAGTAGTTGGTCAAAGTTGTATTTTTCAACCTTTGAGTCATCGTCTGTCCCGGGGCACATTGTCGTTTTACATTTCATAAAATTGGGGTGTTACATTTTGGTATCAGAGCCGGCTTCCTCCTGTTTCTCGGGTTACCAGGAAACACTGGAAGATCGGTCTGGTGAGGGAGTTATTCTGGTGATTTTAAAAGAAAAAGGGTATTAAGTTTTGACGGATTTTAAACCAAGGTTTAAAGGTGAAAGGTTTTTCACATGCACCGGTCTCAGATCCCTGCATCATGGCACCGACACAGAAACCTCCACGGTGAGACGTTCTTGAGTTCTATAACTAATGTTGTTGAAATAATCTGTTATTATGTCAAAGGGGTGGGTGTGGCTGATATAGATGTTACAGGATTAAAAGTAAGAATTTAATTGCTTATCACGCGAATGATAAGGGTTCCGACAGGGATACAAACAACGACAAGGGCTGCTAAGAAAGTTTTGTAGGTAACCTCTATGTTTCCATTACGAAAACCACTATGAGCCTTATTCCTGACGGAAGATGCAGATGACGCAGCAGTATCGGGAATAGTCTCTCCTGAAATTGCCTGTCTTTCACTTCCGAAGGTACGCTCGTAGATGTTTAATTTTCGTAAGAGACCGTTGATCACGACTTTGGCTCGATGTTGCATCGGGGGATCTAACCATGCAAAGTAATTACAATGGCTGTTCATCCTCTGCCACAGACCAAGGGGATAGATGAGTTTCTCTCTAGTTAGTTTTAAATGATAGTCGAAACTCGTAAAGCACTTTTGACTTACCGAGCGACGTCTTTTGCAGCTAAAGAACCTTCGCCCTGGATTTTCTTCCGTCCAGGATGTTGTTATAATCGTGGCTTCCCTGCACTGGCAAATGGGAATTGTAGCCATTTCTTTGATATAAAAGCGATGAATGAAGTATTCCTTTTCTAACCTCTGTTGTGTTATCCAAAGCATTCTGATACCGTCTATTTAAAGGGACGAATCCTATCCACCTAGCCCTTGACTTATTGGACCCCTTTTCTTTGTCCATGCGTGCCGACATGAAATGAGTGGTGTCACCATTATTGTGACCACTCCTTTCTCGAATTTGGCTCCCATAAAAACCGGGTTTCGAAAACTTGACCACCATCACCATCTCTTTCGTTTTCCCTCCATTGCTTAGTAAACTCTCTCAACTTCGAGAATGTGCTATCGAGAGGATGGCAGTGTGCGTGACATGGGATTGGTAATCTTTGCATTGATCATCTTGTGTGGTCAAATTTTCGTTATCTGGAAGCTGACGTCAGAGATAGCTGAGGAACGACGTCGGGAACTCGATCGCAAGAACTTGCATGATGAGTAGACCACTTTAATTTTGTACAACTTTTGTTGTGGTAACTCATGTTTTAAGTTGTGATCTTGCGTTTTGAGTTAGTTTGAATGTCTAAAAGTGGAAGAGAAGTAGAAAATTATTATTATTAAGAATGAACTGGGTACATGAACTGGTAGTACAAAACGGCTATTCGGGCCGTGTTTTTAGAACTAACTCTGTGAAAGATCCACTAACTCGATCGGACGCTCTCGCTTCTTTCCCTTGTCAACCTCTAGTATCTTACTTCCCGTTTCTTGAATCCCATCCCTAAACCGTTTCTATCCACAACAAATCTTGACTGTTCCCACTTGGTCTGGTCTTCCCCTGATGGCAACTCTTGTCTGCGCAACATGAGCCATGTTAAGCGGAAAGCACCTGCCTACTTTTGGTACAGAGAGAAAAGGGTTTCCGAACTGATCAAAAATGGTACACCACCCTCCCTTAAAAAGGAAGGCAAAATTTAGTTCCATAAGCTGGCTCATGCTAATGAAACTACCGGCAATGTTAGAGATCAGTAACACGTCCGGTATGATCAAGGGACCCAACCTGACGGAACCCTTCCCTTTGGACTTTGCATTGGAACCACTTCCAAAGGAAACGAGTTGGTTAAAGCTACGATCTAGAGAAATGAAGGAGTTTTCATTCGGAGTCATATGATTAGGGCAGCTACTATCTAGTGTCCATTCTATTTTAATAGAATCGCAAAAGGGACAAAAATCGGTCAAGTAAGGATTACCGGGAGGGACTGGCGGACTCTCGGTGGTGGGAAAAAAGTTGAGGAATGGAGTCGCTCCTGCATTTTTCCTTCCTTCCATTCAAACCTCTCGTAAGTATCGACGAAATCCCCTCAGAATACCATGCGGGTGACACTAGGAACCGAGCTTCATCCGGGTTAAATACCCAAGTAAAGGAAACGTTGATCTCCGACACAAGATCTACGTAAATCTCTCGCTTTCTAAGAAGACACGTGAACGGCTGAGAATCGTCCACCGCAACAGCTCTACTTTTGAGGCTCCATTAAAGTCTAAACCTGTGTTGTCATGTCGTTCTTTTTACTTTTGACTTTCGAGTTCGAACGGCGGCTTCTTGGGCAAGCTAACCGTAACCTCTTCTTCTTTAAATTGACGTCCTCCCTTTAAGTCATTCTCTAAAGAAAAATGACTTGTTCTGATGAAACAGAAACCTTGAGTGGGATAAATTTCATCCTTCTGATAGTCATTCTTCTCTTCATGGTTATCACCTTCATCCTAAAATTATGCAAACACATAGACCGACGAAGGCGTCAAGAAAATCCTCCGGAAGGACAAGTTCGGCGGAGTCGAACAGAAGTCCCATCCCGCATGCCTTAGTATTTCTTCGAATTCATGTTGTAACCTTATTCTCTTTCTTGTGGTTTTTGTCTTGAATGTATTGTCTCAGACGGTGCATACGTGCTTTAATCTCTGGCTAGTTGGTAAGAATTTTGTATCTCAGAATCCCTGCGGATGGCAGGTGAACCAAAAGATGCCAATAGTTTGTATGATTCTTTAACTAGTGAATTTAAAAAGATGATCTCGTAATTCACACTTGTTACCCGTACTTACCGACAATCGCAAGTGGGCGAGGCTCAATGATGACACCTCCCCTTCCTCCTTTTCTTTAAGAACCGCCCTCTCTTCTCTTCTTTCTCTCGACGACCGAATCAGCAGTGGAAATCTTGAAGTCCACCATCACAGTCGCTTCAAGAATGGAAAGAGTCTACGACGAGGACTACGCCATGAAGAAGGCTATCATCCTCGGGATAGGATGCCTCTTTCTCATCGTCTCCTTCTTTTACTTTGTATGTCTAGGTTATCGTAGAGGCGTCTTCGATGGAGCGGTGGAAGCATTCGAGAAAACGGCGATCATCATCTGTTTAGTGATCTTGTTTCTAGCTTACCTTCCTTTTAGTTTTCTCGAATGAAAAATTAAGTTTTCTCAAGTTTGTGAATTGCTCTGGTTTTGACACCATCAAAGTTAACTGTCGTATGATTTCAGGATGAAATCTTTTTAAGGAGGGAAGAAATGTTACACCCCAAATCTCGGAACCAAAAAAAAAAAAAATTCATACGTTGAGAACTTGACGTTTAAATGGAACATGGATTGCATTATGCTTGGCTGAGTTGGTTAAGGAACCAAACCAGCAACCTAAAGGTCACAAGTTCGAATCCCTGCTCCAGCAAATCCCTTATTTTTTTAGTTTCAAGTCTTGATAGATGATGACGTCATAGTGACGTTACCCCCACATCAGCACCTTCTCCTTCCATGAACAAAACCGCTGTTGCACCTCTGTTCCGGCAACTCCTCCGGTGAGGGCTCAATCCTTCATATTATTGATGTTTGTCGGGTTTTGATGATTGCAAATCATCACCCCGTGAATACACACCCCTCCAACTCCATTATTGGCCGAGTAACGCCAAAACGGAGTTACACCGTCGACATCACTAACAACCGATCATTCACTCCTTTCTTTCTCGTGACCTTGACTTTTGGGTACTCCAGAGGGCATCGAGAGGCTTCGGAGTCGGCTATAAAAGCCAACAAGCCTTCGACTTTGAGTCACGAAACCTCACCGTCGTAGCTCCGACGGGAGTTGCGGCGGAGCGTTCCAAACATGCCCAACCCTTGGAAAATACATACCCGACATCGTTTTAAGCCTGGGAATCTTTTCCAACCTTCAAAAGATAGTTTCGTGCGAGAAATAGGGGAATCCGAGCTTCACCGGAGTTTCACCAAAGGAGAGCTTGTCTCCTGCAAATTGGAGAAGAAGATGGTAAATTACCTGTGCAGTCCCTCCTTCTTTTTCCTTTGTTATTTCGGCCCTTGAAGTTTTCCCTTGTGACAGTTTGATCCTTAACTGTCAACCTTTGGCATTTAACCTCTTTCAGTTAGTACAATTTGGCCCGGAAGTTACGAAAGTTCGTTAACTCCTTATTTCCATCCGATTCAAGCTACGTAACCGATTCCCAAGTCAACCGACTCGATTTATAGGTGGGTTGGTTAAGGGGGGTAAATTTCTTGGATTAATTAATTCCTCAATTTAAATAGCTATTTGGTTAAACTTTGTCACCAACAAATATTGTGATTAATCCGAATTAATCGTTTGACGGGAACCGGATCAACGAGTAAGGTACTCGGGCCATATTTTGGACTCGTGCATGCTTAAATTAAAGTCCTTATAATTCTCGTGGTGATTTACTGCTACCCGAGTACTAACCCATCTGAGTTGGTTTTATTAGTTAATTTACATTTCGTTAACTAAAATTATTTAATTAAGTATTTCCATCCCAATTATTTTGGAAATGAGCTCCGGTAATCACCTTAACACGGAACATTGGATTTATCGGATGAATAGAAGTGTGAGATTATTGAATAAGTGTTATACTCCTTAGGGACCATTAACTCCTTAGTATGATGTAATAATTGTTATGATATTATTACGAGGACTTATATATCACCCATAACTCCTATTCAAATCAGCTATCTTCCGAGGGTTAGATTTGACTCGGAATAAGATCGCATGTGAAACGATGTGGCTTTGATGGCTTGGGTGGTTAGTTAAACGAATGGATGACGTGATGGATTGTTAAATCCATATAAACTACAAATCTATTACTTGTAGGTACTATAATACCTTGATGATTTGGATGACTAACTGTTGTTTGTTGGTTGTTCAGAGTAATGAGCGACGCGGATCCTCATTAATTCCGGTTTATAAAGTTATGATGTCTAAGGTTAGAGGGACTTAAGTAGTCCGAGTGACTCCCCTATTTACCTGGAAATTAAGACGGAAAGTCTTAGTTTTGTCAACAAGGTGTCGTTTCTACGGAAAGTTCTATCTTTCCGGAACCATCGGTTTTATACCTAATTATGTTTGGTTCGACTATGGTTAAATCGTGATGTTATCTGATGATGTTTGGCACCTAGTGTATACAGGTGGAAAGTAAAGCCTCGCTAGCTAGTCCTCCGCCGGGAACATCGATGGATACGGATTCCTACCGAGTGATGGAAGTTGGGTATTGTTAGCCCCAATCGATTCACGGTAGATGAGTACGGATAGCCTCAACCAGATGATAAGAGTTGGGTGGAATTGGCCTCGACCGGATGATGGGAGTTGGGTATTGATATCCCCAATCGATTCATGGTAGTCGGGAAGAATAGCGACTCTTACGAAGTCCCTATTACAGGCTCAGAAGTAAGCCTTATCGATGATGGCGTAGAGGTTAGCTAGGCGGGAAGAGGGGACGCCCTATTGTTTAATGAAAGTTGATCGAGTTGTTCTCGATGTTGTGTGGTACTATTGGAATAGCTCGTGTGATGTCTTATTAACTTGTGATTATGTGTGTTAATGTTTCACATATAGGTCGTGTTTGGAATATTAGATTAATATTCCATGTGACAAGTCATTCGATAGATAGTAACAGTAATCTCCGTTACAGAAGGATGATCATGGAATTACTGGTTTGCGTTGTTAATTCCATTAAATGTGTTTATTCATGTTTATACGGAATATTCATGATAATGGACTGACCCCGAGCCACCCACCAGTTTTGCAGGAATTTCCTGGACAAGCAACGGGCCACCAGAGTTTCTTAAGGCATGCCGGAGCAGTGGATCATGAGACGGTGTAATGGTGACTTGGAGAATTGCTCTCAAGTCGTTGGGCCCAATTCCGCTGTAAATGTTTTGACGGTTAGTACCCTAGTTTTATGGTTGGTTTGAAAGTAGTTGGTCAAAGTTGTATTTTTCAACCTTTGAGTCATCATCTGTCCCGGGGCACGTTGTCGTTTTACATTTCATAAAATTGGGGTGTTACATTTGGAACATTCCAAACCGGAGGGGTTTGGTCGTAGATCCGGTTCCAACCATTTAGAACTGTGGATCAGCATCCAACCTTTTGCAAGGGTTGGAAATTTTCCAATCTTTTATCAACCATTAGATCACCCTTTGACCTTTTGACCAATCCAATGGTCTAGATTGTTAGGAGTATTTAGGACTTTACACACATAATTTATTTATTTTATTTAAATTAAATACTTAATATTCTCAGATGACCAGCTGGTCGACTCTCCGGCGACCGGCCGACGGCGGCTTTTTCGGCGACCGATCATCGTCGCCGGTGAGACTCCGTCGACTTTTTCGGCGACCGACCAACCTTCGGCAAGACTTTAACAGGTTATCTAACTAGCTATGTTATTTTTACCTAGTTAACTAGTTAACAGTTTTAGGTGATAATTTGTTATCAACATTAGTTAAGTAGTTATCAAATTTTAGTTAACAGATTATTCTGATGTTAACTAGTTATTTTATTAGTAACTAGTTAACTAATCGAGTTAACTAGTTAACATCATGATTTAGATAACTAGTTAACAAATTTTTTACTTAATAACTTGTTATTTTATTAACATCATGATTAGGTAACTAGTTAATGAGATTATTGGATAACTAGTTAACGAGATTATTTGATAACTAGATAACATCATGATTTAGATAACTAGTTAACAAAAAATTTAGTTGATAACTAGTTATCAAATTTAGTTAATCCAACTTATCATCTCCTCTACTGATGGTTCAGCTTCATCAAGGGCTAATCCAACCTATCAAGAGTGGAGAAGGAAAGATTGTTTTGTCTTGGTGTGGCTCCGCTCCACTCTCTCGGAAAGAGCACTTTCCCTTGTCGCTCGTGCTACGACTTCTCATGCTGCGTGGGTAATCATTGACACGACACTCCAGTGTCAAACTACAGTGAATCGGATGCATCTAAAAGTGCAGCTCCAATCTCTTACCAAAGGGCGATGACGATGATGGGTTATCTTGAAAAGAAGAGGTACATCGCCGATACTCTGGCGGCCAATCTCAATCTTGTTTCCGATGAAGACCTAATTGGGTACATCCTAAATGGCCTTGATTCCACTTATGGCCCATTCAAAACATCTTTTATGATGCAATCTGCAATTTCCATAGTAGACAATCTTGTTGGTTTGCTGCTTCAAGAAGAATCACGATTAGAGTAGGATCTTCTCCAGCAAACGGCTCTTCTACCTACTCCTTCGGTGCCTATCTTGCCAACTCTGAGTGTCAATGTTGCGTCTCGGACTACAACCTACAGTAGGAACTCCAATTATGCTAGTCGCAACTCCCACCACTTTGGTGCTTTTGCTCGTGGCTCACATGTTCCAAACCAGTCCCGTCGATATTGAGGATCATCATCTACCCAGGTCAACGACAACAACCTTCTGATTACCAGCCCATTTTGATTTGCCAGCTTTGCAACCGTTCAAATCATGAGGCTATCGACTGTTGGCAACGAGGAAATCAGGCGGATTATCCGTCTTGTAGACAGCCACCTCAAGATTTGGGACGGCAGGCCAACATGATATCTTACAACTCATCATCTTCTATCTTTGATCCGTCTTGGTATTTTGACACCGGCGCAACCAACCACGTCACTCCGGACCTTGGAAAACTGACAATCGCTGACGACTATACTATGCTAACAAACTGCAAGTGGGCAACAATAATCACCTATCGATTTCTCATATTGGTTCATCTACATTGCATGATTTGCATTTGCCTAGTGTGTTTATTATACCTAATTTGACCAAGAATTTACTTAACGTCTCTCAGCTCACTCGTGACAACTATGTTTACATGAAATTTTGGCCTGTGTAAAGATTTTTTAGGGCAAAACTTTACTGCGAGGGGACATTAGTAATGGTCTATATCGCATTCTTATTAGTCAACTCACCACTTGATCTACCAAGCCAACCACAACCCTTATTAGTGTTAGCACTTCCCTTCATGGATGGAAACGACGAATGGGGCATCCTCACGAGTCTATAATTCGTTGTTTAGTTTCTACTTTTTTATGAATTGAGCTAGTTTTATTCATAAAAATAGAGAATCACAGTACAATCAAAGGACGAAAAGGAAAAAACTAGTAAACACTAGATAAAACATCATGCTTCTCTCTTGCCTATGACCCCTAGCATAAGTCTTCATTTCTTCTTGAATGAGCTTACACAACTCTTCTGCCCCAACTCGAGAAGACTGGAAAACCCAATTGCATCGTTCTATCCATAAACTACACATAACAAATCGCCATAACATCCTCTTGGATTTCTGAATAACAGTTCCCCCTCTCCATGTACAAGTATAGCTAAACATTGCACCCCAAGGGAGATTACTAATTTCCTGATGAGTTTTAGCAGTCACCTATTGAGAATAACTGCAACCTGTGAAGATGTGCTCTCGGGTCTCAAGGCAATTCCCACACAACATGCATACATCATCAAAATTTTGGTCCCATTTTTTATTTTGTCTCTTGTTGATATCATGTTGTTTACAATCAGCCAAACCACAACTGAACGCCTTGGTATAATGTAACCTATCCATACTAAATCATACAAGTCAACAATATTCATTTTTGCTCTAATGAACTCCCAAACAAATGAGAGCATGTATAATGTAACCTATCCATACTAATATATCATCCCACATTACATCACCATCACCATCATAGCTCACATGAGGTCGAATGAGACTCATGAGCTTCAAAAGTTTCCGCCAATGCCAAGAGCCAGTGGTGGACTGAACATCCCAGAACTACTTTCCTTTCAGCCTGTGAACAGACATCCATGCAACCCATAACGACCCAGCTTTAAGCAAAATACTCCAAATATGTCTGATCATATTCACATGATTAATCATGTGAATATCTCTAAACCCAACCCCCTCCTACTTAGGTAAAATAGAGGTTTTTCAAGCAACTTTGGCTTTACCTGTTGTCCCCCAAAGGAAGTTGTTGCACACTTTCTCCACATCTTTAAAGAGGAAAGAAGGGATAATGAAATTTGACATCCAAAATGACCCTCAAATAATAACAGTTTCAATTAATTAGATCTTTCCAGCATAAGAAAGCTTTTTTGACCTCCAATCAGTGACTCCATGCGTAATCTTGTCAAATAAATCCTTACAGTCACATCTCCGAAGCTTACCTACAGTAAGAGGGACTCCTAAATATTTGAAGGGAAGCTCCCCTTTGCAGAAACCTGAAGCTGCAATAAGGTCATTCTCTTCTGCTCCCTTGACACTAGCCAAGTATATTGAGCTCTTTTCTGGATTAAACTGTAAACTATAGTAGGAATGAAAGGCATTAATAACGTCACCTCCTTAATAGCATCTGTAACATCCCCACCCAACCGAATGGTTTGAAAATTGAGCTCGGGTAATCGAGGCATTGGAATCAATCTCTCTGAGGTCCCATCAAAGTTCGAGACGTTTGGTGGAAGCTCAGGTCGAAGTTACAACAAGAATTGTGTATAGTTGGGAACCACACGACCGTGTAGTTCAACTACACGTCTTGTAGTATCATGGTACACACTGTGTATCTATGATACACGACCATGGTTTAATTCCCAACTCATTCGGCGAAAGGTGCTTTTAAAACAACACGACCATGTAGTTGTACAACACGTCCTGTGTCTTCATGATACATGTCATGTAGTATACAACACACCATGTTGTTTGATTTGCATATAAAAGGATGGGTTTTGACTAATTCTGTAATTTTTCTCTCTCTGAAAACACCATTGATGAACCAAGGTTCTGTGAACTTCAAACCTTCATTCTGGGAGCTATATAAGTCGGATTCGTCATTTCTTCCTATGGATTTCTAGAGATGAGGAGAAGAGATCGATATTCTTTGTTTGGGTTGTTTTACTGCTGAGTGTTGCTGGTCATAAGGGAAGAGCTACGAATTTTGAAGGGGAAATTGTGTCATTTGTGGACCGAGCAGATGATTAGAGCCTCGTCTTCTATTCTATGTGAGGGCTTAGCATCGATAGGACAAGATGAGTAACGTGAGGAGTTATAATTTGACTTAGACGAAATTAGGGATTTTGCATGAAACCGACGAGAGTAAAGTTGGGGGAAAATTATATGTGATTGCTGATTGTTTGCTTGTGATGTTGTGTTGCGAATGTGGGGATTGATATGCACAATAACATTAATGGATTGAGATAGAAATGAGTGCTAGGATGAAATGGGGTTTCTGATTCTGTTATGCATTTTATGTTGTTGCTAGTTGTGGTTGTAGGAGGATGATCTCAATGAAGGATCATCCCGTGAAGGACGAATAGGATGGTAACCCTAGACCTCGTGACATGGCTTCCTCTTTCCCCTTGTCTATGCAGGTGGGGTGGCCGACGAGGCTAACTGTTTACCCTTGATATTCTTATGAATTGTGTGACATTGTTGGGTATGTGATTGTTGGTAATTGATGAGATGATGTGATGTTGACGATGATGGTGTTGTGAAATGTCGTGATTTGGTGTGGTGACTGATGAATTGGGAATTGAATTAAGTGATGGACAACAATTAATATGCAATTTTAGAACTAGAAGGAACTTGTACTGTCCCCTAGTTCCACCGAGGTACTATATACTCTCTGAGGGAATGTTGTGATGATTGGGCCTTGGATCCTCTTCCGCGATTGAGGATGCATATGTGGGACCCCCTTCCGCGGTTAAGGGTGCGCATGTGAGCCGGCAGGGGTGGTGCGGGATAAAATCCTTGGCTCCTAATAACACACCTGGAATTAATTGTGTTTTGACATGTTGTGAACTGTGTTGGATTTGATATGTGAATTAGCTTGTGATGATGTGTTGAATGGTGGAACTGTTCTGTTGAAATGTGGTTATGATGATGTTATGAATTATGAATGTTAGTACAAAGAACTGCACTTGGGTGATAACCTAGACTGTATAGGGATGATTATTTGAACCGGTGAATTCCTGAATGTTGTTGCTGAGTATGAATATGGTTGTTGATGAGTTGATGAGCATGCTAGAGTAGCGACTTGTGTTTGATCACCTAGCATTTCTGTTGGGGATTAATAATGGTTTAAACGTAAGTTGAGCCCCAAAGATTGGGTGATAACTTGTGTTTGATAAGTTGAGAAGAGGGTCGATGTTAAAAGAGGAAATATAGGAGATCAGAGGAGGAATCAGAACGTGTTTCAGGCGTCGGAGAGCCAGTTTTTTATCGGGATTGGGGACCTAAGAGTCGGAAGGAAAAACCGAAGGATTCTAGCAAGCGTGGAGGCATTTTCTGGGCAGGAAACACGAGTTCCAAGAGTATGGGAGCATACAGCGGCGGTCAGAAGGCTCTCTAGAGAAGAAGGACTCCTTTGCAAGCTTCGAGAAAGATTAATGACTGATCTATACTACCTGGAAAGTTAAGTGACCTTTCTGTACTTTTTCAAAAGTTTGAGGTTTTGTTTGAAAGTTTGGTTAAGGGACTGTTTGACAGGTCAGCTTTTGGCAATCAGAAATTTGGGCATAATTCTTTTGTTAGAGCTCCGATCGACGAACCGTCAAAACTGGTGGAATTAGGATGATGAGATGGATCATGTCATATCAGTTCAAAGGTGAGGAATTTTTACGGGTTATAGTTACCTCAAACTCGAGGGTTTATTAGTAAGGATTTAGGGTATCGTTATGGTTCTTGGTTGTTGTCTTGTTGTGACGGGTAATCGAGTCTCGCTACTAGATGGATAGACGGGATAAGGATAAGGGTAACTAAAGGGTATTAAAGGGTTTCAGTTCTAGTAAAGGCCAAAGACCTGGGTGTGACATATATAGTAGGGGATTACTGCCCCGCCATCAATAAGCTAGTACATGATTTGAGCGATGGTGGCCCACCCTTGGATTGAGCAATCCCCTAGGTAACGGAAAGGCAAAGGTTATGGTGGTCCTTCGTGACCATACAAGGAGGTCCTTAGTGACCAGGAATTACAAGATTGATAAGTTAGGGGTTGCTAGCACTACTAACATATGACTTAGTGGAGGTGATATCTTACCTGGTCATGGTAAGGATTTACATGTTCGTCTTTGTGACGGGTATTACATTTAGTATGGCTTTGAGCTTGCGGGTTAGACATACAGTGATTAGCACTGACCCTCTTCTTTCTATTTTCTGTTTGGTGGTGTCTGGATGGGTTTATAGATATGTGGAGTTGGAGCTGGAAAGTGAGCTGGCAAGGTTATTTGGGGTTATTTATCGGTTTCACCTTGTATTTCAATCTAGCTTTGAACAAGAATATTGTAGTGGCATTTGTATGATGTTGATTGTTGCCAGTTGGCTTTTGTAATGGTTAATCGATGTTTATTCAGTCAGTGCAGTTTATCTGCTTCCGTTTTTTATGATTGGTTTTGTGTAATTGTATGGTTTATTCATTCAATTCAGTAATGCATGGATTGAACCAATGGGTTGGTCGGTTCTTCCAGGGTAGGGTGTCACAACGTGGGTCCACTTAGAGCTTGTCACAACGTGGGTCCACTTAGAGCCTGTCACGTGGACGGTTGACCCATGCTACCATGGCCTATAAATACATGATCATTGATGACACTAGATTTATCGTGATTATCAGCCCCCGTTTAAGCGACATTTCTTTGCTTGTAACACGACTTTTGGGGTAGTTTAGTGGGTTTTCATTCATTAACGCTATTTCATACCGAATTGGTTACTTTGGCCCGTTTCGAGTCTATTTTTGATGTGTTTTCTAGTGTCTCTTTGAGTACACAGGTTTTTACCGTCAAATATGTAGCTGCCAGACGTGTTCGATACGCGATAGAGCACCAAGAAGTGACCGGATTCAATCCATAAATCAAACCGATTGAAGAATTGAAGATCACTGCCCAGAAGGAAGTTCTCGCCGAGAATGTTTATATTCTCGATGAGAATGTGTTAAGAAATTAAGTCCAGAAATTGTCAGAAGTCAGATGGAGTTTGCAAAGATGTTCTCGGCGAGAACTTAAATGTTCTCGCCGAGAACCTATGAAGGAATTAATGCAAATTCTTGTCGCCAGTCATCAATTATTTTACAAAAAAGTTCTCTGCGAGAACTTCACTATTCTCGCCGAGAACTTAGCTCTTTTTCGGTGCAGAGTTGTAAAATCTCTTATATAAGCAGCCGCTACCCCTAATTGACGAGATACTTAATCACATACCTCATACCTGATAATACAGAATATTAGAGTACAGATAGAGGGGTCATTTTCAACGTAGTAATTGGGATAGGAATTCTATCAAATTCCTGCTTGGTCCAATTTCCTTGTTTTCCGAGAAGAATAGGGTACACAAAACCGACGGATTTCAAATCTGGGAAGGATTTCAAATGAGCTCCGACTAGGTTTTCAAACCCTTTGAAAAGGGAAGGAGATGAAATGTTTTCTATTTTTTCCCTTGATTTTTTCAACACTACCCCCCTTTATGTTCTATTTTCTAACGTGAGAGAACAACTTTTCGATTCATCATTTTTAAAGGAAAAAACTTCTATAATATTTTAATAGCTGAGATGGATTAACATTGAGCCACCATTGGTCATGAGATGCAGCTCATAGAATTTTTTATGAATCTAAAGTGTCATATTATCCAACTTTTTTTAATGTTTGAATAATTTTGATTATTTGAATATTCAAGTTTGGTCGATATAATTTTTTAATAATGGTGAAATTGAATTTTATGAGTATTTTGTGTAAATAAACAACATAAATGAGATGTAGAAAGAAAGCAGGGTTTTTTTAGATTGATAGGAAAAGTAGTTCAGTCATGTTTTGAAATCCATATAGTAATGGTACATTGGAAAACAAAGAATTAAAATCCGGAAGGAATGAGGGTCTTCCCCAACAATCAAATCCCTTCCGGATTTTAATTCCACTACAATTCATTTACGTGCGAAAAATGACCCCAGAGTTTAGAGAGCATCTCAGAGTTCCCAGAGAGATACTGACACCGTCTTTCCACCTTGGAGTGCTCGGAGCTAGGAGTAAAGATTTCTCGAGTTTGAAGCTTCGATGGAGTAGTCAAAATTAGGTTTTACAGTTCTTCTCTGTTCTTCCTTGTTAAGATGAACTCCTATGTTGTTTCGATTCTCTCGATTTAGACATGAGTAGGTAAACTTGTTAAGTTTAGATTAGGTGAACCCTAAGTGACCCGGGGCTTTAAAGCGGTCACGGATCGGCGGTAATTAGATTTTAATTCAGACAGTTTCTCTTGCATAATTGATTTGTTCTTCGTGTTGTGTTTCTTTTCAAGGTTAATCACCTAGATTAGATTCTTGTTCAAATAAGGATAGTTGGAGAACGTCCGCCTTGTTTTAGAACCTCAAATCAATCAATTAACCTATTCAGTGGAGTGTGCCTTACGTAGGAACCATTTAGGGTTAATCCACTTCTAGAGTAACTCATTAAACTCAATCAATTGCACCAGTTAGTTTTCTGTTGAAGAAGTGAACGCATGGACGGTTAATTAATCGTAATAGTTAGATCCGATAGAGCGAACGTTCGCGGACTTAGACCTAAGGGTAAGGAGTTATGGTGGTGTCTGAGAACTGAATGAATTAGAATTGAAAGTCTCTGGTTTTATGATCGTCAATGTCCTGGTAATCTTAGGGGGATTAAAGTCTAACCTTTGTCTGTCAAATCGTTAGTTAACCTTAATTAATCAATCATTCTGGTAGTAACCAAATTTTTTCCGGGCTCGCAAATTACCAAATGACTAGTGGACCGTTGTTTATTGATCCTGAATAGTCAGTGGTGCCTTTTTTTAGCTAGATTAACTTAGGTTTAAACGTTTGAGATTCGAAGTTTTGTACCTTTGGTCGATTTCGAGCGAGTGGGTTTGGGCTTTCGGCCCGCATTTGTTTTATGATTTGGGCTTTTAGCCCATTTGTTAGGAACGCGTGTATTGGGCTATCACTAATCAGTTTCTGAAAATTATCAAAAGGGAGGATGTGGGCTTTAAGGCCCACTCGTTTTTACTTAAGTCCAGATTAGGGATGTCTGTTTTTTTTACTTTAAGTGGTAATTTTTGCTTGTTTAGGCCTTCCTTTTACTATATAAGGAAGTGGGGAAGTTCCCCAAGGGGAGGCAGAGGGGAAAACGGGGAAAGAAGCAGAAAAAGAAGGGATTCTAAAAAGGGAACTCTCCCCAAAATATCTTCTTCTTCTTCTTCTTACTCCAATCCAAAAATACCTAGAAATAAAAGATTTCCAAAAGTTAGGGAAAGGTCTCAAGACTTAGCACAAAGTCAAGAGCAAGGATTAAGAGGAAGCATCAAGCAAAGCACTCATCCTCTCATTCTACCACTAAGTATTACAAGACCACAGTGAGCATACCCACCCTTTAAAACTCCACTGTTTTTCAAGTTTCCATATCTTCCATATCTAACTCATGTACCTGCATCATAAGTACACCATTTTAAGCATGATAAACATATGGTTGTGATCTATCAAGTGCTAGGATGTAAGAGTAGCTATTCAAGTTGCTTTGTTTTAAGCTTTCATGGGTTGCTTTTATTTCAGATTATGTTCTTAACTTGTGACCTTCTCTTTGAGTTTCAGGACTATCATATCAATGACCCTAATTTTGTTTTTGTAAAAGTACTACAAAACAACAAATGAAAAAATGAAACAATAATAGAAATAGGGTTTTATCTCACTTAACTTGATTTTAAGCTCCACCTCTCTTGTGACTTCTTCTTGGGAGATGACCTACACCAAACATGAACAAGATCAGTTTTTTTTACTACTTATATTTTTGTTAACTTTTGTAAAAAAAAGGTAAGTAAATACTATTATTAACTCCGTTTTGGGCCCACCAGGGGTTGCCGCCGCCGGCGTCCCGTTCACCCGCCGCCGTTCGATTCCTAAAAAAAAGAATGAGGTCGTTTAATTAGTAAATAAAAAGCGAAAAGAAGCAAAAAAAAGAGGTCTAAAAATTTATTTTCTAAAAAAGAGTCGTGGCCTTTTTACCCAACCGTCGTCGCGCCACCGCGCCATCGCGCCGCCGAACCGTCATCGCGCCGCCGCGCCGTCACCACCAAACCGTCGCCTCGCCGTCACCACCGAACCGTCGCCTCGCCGCCGTTGTCGTCTTCCTTCTAGACCGATGTCTGGAGGAGAAGGGGAAGTGACTAAATCAGTAGAAAGAAACAAAAAAAGGGGAAAAGTCCAGATCTAGAGCCTGTCCTCATTAAGAAATAGATTTAGGGTTTTTTTTGTTTCATTTTAGCTCAATATCAATTTTTTTGTGTCACTAGATAAATCGAGAGAGGAGAGATTGCTTACCCTTCCTTGCATGTCGTCCGACTGCCGTCGCTCTGCCGCTGTGCCGCACCTGGTTTTCGCCGCCGTCTCGATGTCGTCACCACGAATCGTGCACCCTCCTCATCGTCGGAGATGGGGAGGGGATCCCCCTTTCCCTGATTGCTCCTTGTCGATAGAGGACCGCTTTTGAGAAATGGGGTAGCAGCGACGGCTTTAGGAGGAGGGGACTTTTGTTTTAGGGTTTGTTTGAGAAGAAAGAGGAAGAGGGGAGGTTTGGTTCCAGAAAGTTGAGAGAGAGAGAAGAGGAGCGGTGGCGGTGCTTGATTTAGTTTAGGTTTTCGTTATCTAGGTTAGAAGGTTGAGAGGAAGAGGGAGCTTCTTTCAGAAGGATCGAGAGAATGGAAGAGAGAGAGAGGAGTGAACGGCGGTGAATAGTGGTATTGAGGGGTTGATTTTTCGGCCTCTCTTACCCTTTTATGTGGCTTATTAGGGCTCCTCTATTTACGAGAATGCATTAATGAAAGGGGGAGCCAGCCCGAGTTGTGGTAGGCTGGGCCGAATTTTCAGGCCCAAAAATCACTTTTTATTATTAACTATTGCCAAGCCCATTTATTTTTTTAATTATCCACCCATTCCAGCCCATATGTTTTTTACAATTAATGTGAATGATCATTTAAATCGAGTAGAGTTTCCGAATCTCGAGTAATTGCAGAATCGTTAATTATGACAATAGTTTTTTATGAGTGATAATTTTACATAATTGTTAATTAAAAGATGATGGTGTAATATTAAGCTTAGACTAATTTCAATTCGAATTAGGTTGTATCCATAAACCTAACTCTAGTACTAGGCTAAAAAAATCTATTAGCCTGATTTGTCCTTAGGGGTTAGTAACGATATTTCACATTCGTAAAATATCGTGGAAATCGTGAACCAAAATTGTCCAAGTAATTAAAATCAATACTAATATTTGATTAGTAACGATAACTCACATTCGTGAAATATCGTGGAAATCCTGAGCCAAAATTATCCAAGTAATCCAACAAAACCTTAAAAGATAAAAGATACCCCAAACCAACCCGATTTTAAAACAACGAACTACGTAGACTTTGATTCTGGCCTCCGGATACGTAGGCAGTCACTTGACTCGAGTCCGATCTTTAAAAATTTCCCCCTCGTTAAATTTTATTAACATTAATTGTAAATTAGTAAAAACGTATATATATTCCGAATTAGTAACGCAAACCCTAAACTAATAGGGAGCATGAGCGCCTCTCTCCTTAATCAGCCGTCAAGAAAATGACCTTATCGTGATTGGTGGTACCAGTTTTTCCGGGCGTTGTGGGGGTGCTAATTCTTCCCCACACGTAACCGTCCCCGAATCCCGATCTCTATTTCGCAGATCTAGTCCAAATCCGGTTGGATAACCCGATTTGGACACCTAAGCGTCCAATCCGCTCTAACGATTGGTGGCGACTCCAAAACCTAAAATAAACTCGAAAAGCTTCGGAGGTGTCGACCCGCCACGGACGGAAATGTTCACGGCAGATGGCTACTCCGCTAGGGACCGAGCGTTCCTCAGGGACTAGCTACCCTTCTCTCGCGATAAGTTTATGTGTTTAATTTTCTTGACATGGCACTACATTCCATATTTGCGCAATTTATTTATCTGTACTTATGCATTTGCATAGCTCTATACCCGAGCTTCACCTTTAGATAGAATTTGGACGTAGTTGCGCAAGCCTTTTTACACTCGTAGAGGAGCGTCAATCGTCCTAACCAATTTAGGGACCATCTCTTTAGGGACAATATACAACCCATCATATAGTTGGATTAGTAAACCTCCTAATACCTACCCATAGCAAGACCTAAGTTCCTGCCCTTTTTCCCATGTTACGAAACTTAGGATCACCCAGTAATAGGATCTATGTGATGTATCTATGTTATGAATGCTACCTGCTTATGTGATTATTGAGTTTGTTATCTTTAATTGACATTGTACATAGCATGCTCGCATCATATAACATCCCATGCATGTGTTTTAAAAAAGAGTGTGTTGCGCGTAGTTGAGTCTTAGCTCCGATGTCTCCTCTTTTCACTAGATGGACTTTGCAAGTGTCGTCAATCCTCTGTGGGGGGCCCTTCCACAGGATTTACAAAGGCACTTGGCCGTGTTAACCATCCAAAGTAGAATTGAGGACCAGATCGAAAGGCTAAGGGGTCGATATTGATCATGTATGGGCGCCTGGACTCCCCCCTCAGGCATCTCGACTGGCATCTGCGGTATATAGGTATGAACATCTTCTACCTGCCGTTGTACCTGTATGATGTGCTTGTGGCGGAAGTTCGCAACCTGTTGTGGTATTTGACTCACAAATGTACTATTGGGCTAATTCTTAGTAGGAGTCAGCTCAATTTTTACTTGACTAAATGGATTGATAACCCTGAGTCAGTGACCCGTTTTGGTAGCTGGTTAGCGGGCTTTATGCCTCTAACTGAATGGAGGGCCTTGTTTCTTTTAAATGATGGAGATGAGTACATGTTTATCTCTCTACGCGTCTCCCAAAACATTCAATGTGAGAATGGGGAGACACAGATCGTGAAAGAGCCTTTCGTCAACTTTGAGGGGAGCTACCCCGAGAACCCGACCTTCGAGCCGAATAAAGACCCTTTTCTCTGGGAGGCAATGATTCTAAGAATGATGGAGCTCAATGGATGGGAGGAGAATGCAACATTAAGGGAGCTGTTACATTCTTACAACTACTCTTGCGATGGAAGAATCATAGAATGTTCGAAGGTCTTACCCCCCGAACAAGTTGTTAGGACCCTCACCAACGAAGCCACACACAACTTGACATTTGCAGAGGAGTTTATCTCTTGGGTCCAGAACGGTATGCCATTAATGGACGACCTAGCAGAGGAGGATAACAACTAGGGGTTGGGTAGGGGGTTTCCTAGTATGTATAGGGGCACCTAGATTCAGCTACTAAGCCAGATAGCCTACCAAACGATAAATCCACTAGGTTTAGACCCTTGAGCTTGGCCTGTTCTTTCGGTTCGATAATACATTACAGCCATTTCCCATTTCTTTCATTCCCCGTTGATCCCCTGTGGTTGTAGTTCTAGATTGACCTACCAGAAGTCGGTTTGTGGTAACCTGCCTATAGCCATTAAACAGGTGGTCTTAGCTAATATGTCCAGACGTGTAAACCCCTCTAGCAACTAAAAGAAAATCGGCACAAAAGAAGAAAAAAAAGTGAAGTAAGAAAAGAAGAAAATTTCGAAAAAAAAATGAAGAAAAGAAAAATCAGAAAAAGTTCAAAGTTTTTAGTTCAATAAAACGTTCTCTCCCTACAAATGGAAGAACGAAGTCAAAAGAAAAGAAAAGAAAAAAGAATCGTGTAAAGAAGAAGAAAAAAATAAGTGCTAGGTTGCTTGAGGGTAGCATAGGACGAGCGTTCATCATTCCACCCGTGGTTGGTTAGACGGTAGGAAGCCATAGATTAGATTCGAGGGAAGTTAGTCGAAAGCTACACCGCACAAAGCCATCATCATTCATTCCCATCATCCATCTCATTATAAACTCGAGTAGTGTAGATTTCATTACGGTCCTAGCAGGGAAGTCCTTCTTGACTAGATACTCGTGTTGTCACAGTGGTGGAGATGTGGTCGAAATGCAAACTTATGACAGAATTCGGTAACAGAAAATGATCGAGAGCAGAAACACGTCCTTAAACACAAAGAGTGAGAGTTCCCATTGTACTATATATATTTTGTGTGAGGAGTCTGGTCGGTCAGGTCAAATTCGTGCATAATTGGTTACTAATTACATGTCGTGTGCAGTTTATTAGTGAGACCAGGTAGTTTGGCTGATCTGTATGCATGTTAGGTTTCTTGTTCTAGGATCGATCTGTCTAATAATTCATTGTGTTTGATTGAGCTCCAATTTAATCGATCTTATCATTTATGAACATGAGCGTCTCTATTCAGTTTGCTTCAGGACAAACAAAAGCTTAAGTGTGGGGTATTTGATGACACTCGATTTGACGTGATTATCAGCCTCATTTAAGCGACATTTCTTTGCTTAAGACATGGTTTTTAGGGTAGAATAACGAATATTCAATCGATTGTCCTATCTCGTGCCATTTGTGTTACCTAGGCCCGTTTCGGGTCTATTTGATGGTTTTCTAGTGTTTTTACGTTAGCACAGGTTTTTGCCATCGAATAAGTAACCAAGGACGTGTCTAAGGCGTTGGAATCTCGAAGGATTGCACCAGGATAGATCAAAGGAGCCAATCAAGTTCAAACAAATTCCTGCCCGGATTACAAAGGAATTTTTGCCGAAAATCACCTAGTGTTTTCGGCGAAAATATCAGCACAAATCAGTTTCGGCGAAAGTGTCAAGTTTTCGAACCGAGAATGAAGTCCAGAGAAGAGCGAAAATATCCCTTCATTTGCAAAGGAATTTTCGCCGAAAATTCCTTAAGAATTTCGGCGAAAATATCAGAAGAAATCCGGCTGATTAGGGTTAAGTATAAATACTTAACCCGGCGGCCCAAAAGGGAGATACCTCATAATCATATCATAATTTACACTTTTCGAATCAGAATCCTCTCAAGTTCTGGAGCGAAGAGTTAGAGTTCGAAGAGCCGGAAAGAGATCGTGACGCCATCCCTTTCATCTCGGAGAACCGGAGCTAGGAGTGTTATTTATCGAAGATCGAAGTCTGTCAGAGTCGTCTAAATTAGGTTTTTCAGATTCTTTTCTGTTCTTCCTCTGGATGATGAACTCTTTATTTGTCTTTGTTGCTTTTGTAATAATCATGAGTAGCTAAACTCGTTAGAGCTTAGACTAGATGAACCCTAAGTGACCCAGGGCTTTAAAGCGGTCACGGATCGGCGGTGATTAGATTCGAAATTCAATCAGTTCTTTTTCATGTTTGATTTGTTCTTCATTGTTCATGTTTCTTGTCTGGATTGATCACCTAGATTAGATTCTGGTTAAGCTAAGGATAGAAGCGAACGCTCGCCTTACTTTAGAACATCAAATTGAACAATTAACCTTATAATTGGAGCGTGCCTTTCGTAGGAACCGGTTAGGGTTAATTCACTGCAAGAGTAACTCATTAATCATTAGTAATAGCACCAGTTAATTAAGTCGTTGCGAGAGGCGTACCCGGGCGGCTAGTTAATCTTGGTAGTTAGAACGGATAGAGCGAACGTTCGCCGGTCTTAAACCTAAGGGTAATGAGTTATGGTGGTGTCTTAGTAATTGATTGAATGAGAATCGAAATCCGCTGATTTGTTGATTGCCAATGCTCTGGGGAACGAAGGGGGATTCAAAGTCTAAGTTCGTTTGTCATCTCTGTTTCCAAACCCTAATTTCCAATCTGCTTTAGTTTAATTTTTTTTTAATTTCTCTGCATTTCTTAGAATTAGAAGTCGTTGAACTCACACCACGCACAACTTGCTTGTATTCGAGTATTTTGCCAGTTTTGAAGTAGTCAATCTTAGAAGACCCCTGGAATACGATCTGCTTAGCTCTAGTTAGCTGGGTAGTATTTGATCAACCGCTCGACTGCGATCGGCCATCAAAGACCAACTGCAAGAACCGGTAGATTGGCCTCTTCATCATACTAGCCTTGGACACACTGGAGTCATACTTGTTCGGGTCCGAAGGAGCTAAGGTGCGCCATAACATCTCACACTCCGCAGGACTCTCGGTGTTGCGGAAGATGGCAGTCGGTGGGGCTGAAGCTAGCTCTTCCTCCGTGTAGAACCCGAGCTTAATGGCGAACTCATCAAGAGTGAGAGACCTCTCGATCCTTCCGAGGCGGAAGTAAATGCACTTGGTTGTGGTGACAGAGTTAATCCTCTCATTCACCCTCTCCATACGGAAGGTGGAGAGGAGCTCCTTGGTTGGCCACTCGTACGCCGGCTCGGTGACGTTGAATAGCGGAAGCAAACCGGCTCGGTTAAGTGTCGCACGAAGACCATCAGCCCAATCTTCCGCCTCCATGGCCTCCCAATCAATCTGGCTCATGGCACCAATTGCTTTCCGTTGTATGACCATCCAAGTGGCCCGATCGTCTTCCCTCGGGAAGTTGAAGATAGTGGTGGAGACGTTATCCGGCGGGGAAGCCACTTGGAGGGTGTGGTGCCTCGCGGTTCCTTTCTATTTCTTCGCCGGAGGTGGGGCGGAGGAAGAGGAAGCAACTCCTTTCCCTTTTGATTTTCCCATCATGAAAATAGATCACAAACCAAAATGCCAAGTTTAGCATATAACAAATGGGATTTGTGCATATAAGACAAGCAAATGGAATAAGGTATGAGACACACGAGAATATGGCATTGAACCTATGAATCAACCGAGCAATAAGGGAGTATCAATCAATGACAATCATACAAGCATCAAAGATAACAAGTTCAAAGAATGCAAGTAGGATGTCAACAAGTGAAGGCACAATCCCATAAGCACATATCTAGGTTTTACACACACTTAGCAAGATCGACATTTAGGCATACATACTTGGCATAGATCATTATGGAAGCAATTAACCAATTGTAATGCAAGCTTAAGTCATAATCAAGTAATAAGCAAGTCCAGATCAGCCATATAAGTCATGCAAGCTAAAATCACAACTCATGAAATCGGTATGCAAAAAGTGTACCTTAATACATCATACGAGCTAATTAAGGTATAGATATCCGGGAACAAGCATGCATACACGTTTATAATCATCATAAGATCAATAACACAGCAAAAATTCATCCAATTTCGTCCATAAGCAAAAATCCCCAATTTCGACAAAAATCGGTATGGAAAGTCTATGAAATTTCACAATTGGATAGGCAAACGATATCGAAATGACCCCGATTCAAACTACAAGCATATTATATCACCAATTTCATGATTATCAAGTCAATTTTGCAAAACCCCAAAATTAAAAAATTAGGGTTCTTGAGCTCAAGAACCCAAATTCGATTCAGCACCTGCAAATTCGATTTTCATGACATATACATTGATTAAAGCATCATAGAGGGTAGGGAAGTCAAGTTACATACCTGGAAATCGATTAAAACCCACAAAATCGAAAGAAAAGAGGGGGAAGTCGGCTGGTTCGGTTTGGGACTCGAGTCGAGCTGCTGGTGCTCGGGTTTGGTGCGGCGGACGGCGCGGGTGGAGGCGTCGGGATGAGCGGCGGAGGCAGCTGACGCCGGCTGTCCAAGGTCCGCCGGCGGGATGTTGGTTTGGTGGGAGGGGCGTCGGCGATTGAGGTTGCTGGGGGGAGTTTCGGCTGGCGAGAGGAAGAGATGAGAGAGAGAAGAAATGAAAAATGAAAGGAAAATGAGGGACTTACCCGTGATTTTTGGGGCTTACACGGCGTGTAAGCTCCACAGTGCAATAGCTTACACGGCGTGTAAGCCCTTACACGGGGGTTTACACAGCTGTGTAAACCCACTGTGTTTTTCAGCTCTCCTTGGGTTTTCTATTCCGAATTTTGGCCAATTCCTTGCAAATTGGTCACTCCTCTTCCTGCAACCAAAATATTCAACCCAAATAACACCCAATATATATTTTTTCGATTATTTTCTATCATCCGGACTCAACCGACATGACACAAAATTCTAAAAATGACTCAAAAAAAATTAAAAAATGACTCGATAAATTTAAAATGACTCCAGCCGTGGGTTGCCTCCCACGAAGCGCTCTTGCTTAACGTCCTTGAGCCGGATGATACCTGGACGGCGATCAAGAGACATCCCAACTCAGGATTTCTTTTAGGCCCAAGTCAGAGTTCATGAAATATGGCTTTTGGGATCCTCCGGCAAGTGTGAACTTCTTCCCGTGTGCGTGAATTAGCTTGGTTCGTCTATCGGGAAGGTGACCAGAATTTTTATAAGGCCTGAATAGTTCTTTCGAAGAAGCGTCCTTCAGATGATCATTCTTCTCCGGTGGCTCGGTAGACGGGGGCAGAGCAATCGGCTTCCAAATCGCCTTCGTCTTCTCTTTATTCTCCTCCTTTATCTCGCCAGGATCTTTAACGTTTGGCGATTCATGAGGGGACGTCGTCGGATCCTCCTTCTTTCTCGGCTTTTGAGCCGGTAGCTCACTCTTCAAATTAGGGACCTGTCTGACACCTGGCAAGCAAATTTCTGAAGAAACTCTAGATTTCTCATTAGAACTAGAGTTGACCGAAGCCAACTCCACAGCTTCAACAGATAAACAATGCATCTCCTCTTTGACAGGGACTTGCATACCGTCCTTGAGGCGGAATGTCATGGTATCCTTGCCGACCCTTAATGTCAACGAGCCATTCAGGACATTAATGGTAATGCCGGCTGTCGCCATAAACGGTCGGCCAAGGAGAAGAGTGACATCTTCCCCTCGGGTATCCATAACAATGAAATCAGCCAGAATAGTAAAAGGACCACAACTGACAACCATGTCTTCTATTACTCCCCTAGGTAACTTAACAGATCTGTCGGCAAACACTAAACGCATGCTAATCGGTTTCAATTCTCCTAGGTTCAATTTATCATACAAGCAGGTAGGCATGACATTAATAGAAGAACCTAGATCAATTAAACTACGATCAATTTTCACATCATTAATAGTGCAAGGCAAAGTAAAAGCACCGGGATCGCGACACTTATCTGGGGGAGGTATGGCAGTCGTCTGGCTGTGGATCGCGGAGCATTCTTCCTCGAGGGAGATGGAAGACAACTCTCCTTTCTTCTTGTTCTTCGCAAGATCTTTCGCGACTTTTCCAACCTCCGGTATCATCTGGATAGCATCGGTAACTGGTATCTTGATATCTGTGTTCTTCAAGTATCCATGCCACTTTCTGTACCGGGTATCATGATCTTTCTCCTTTGATTGCGCAGCCTTAGGAAACGAAATCCGAGGCTGATATGGAGGAAGAGGTGGCGCAGGTGATGTCTTTGTTAGGGGAGGCGGGGCAGTCACCTCCTCCTCGATTTCTGGCTCGTCAATGGCTATAGCATCAGGAATTATGACTGGGTCGGGAGTTGCAGGATCAGCTAGTTGCTTGCCGCTTCGTGTGGAGATGGCCTTGACGTGTTCCTTCCAAATGGCAGGGTCGTCTTGAACCGATGGTTGATTAAAGAGGGGGCTGCTAGTTATCAAGCTACGCAGGTTATTCAACATGCTCTCCATTCTTTGACCTCGAGCTTCATGTTCTTGATTTAAGGCGGCTTGAAGCTTGAATTTCTCCTCATAGTTATCAAGTCTTGCAAAGATCAAGTCGAGCTTCTTGTCTATCTCACTTTCCCAAGTATTCTCAAACATATAATTCTGAGGCTGCTGTCCTCCGGTGAATCCAAGGGGATCTTGATCAATAAAATTCACTTCTCCGGTAGACCAGTTATTTGTTGTACCGAAGATCTTCTTCATTTCTTTCTGTACTTCAATCTTGATCTGATCTTCACGGCTTGGTTGGCTCTTAGCTGCTCCAAACTGCCTGTCCCAACTTCTAGATTTAGATGCGCAGTTGGCAAAGTGAAGAAGAGCAGCTTCTAGTGTGAGTGCGGTGTAGTCTCCATCAGCTAAGGAGTTAACCCATTCAGATGATTCTTCGTTCATACCCCAAGCAAAGATCTTGACTAGTTGCATCTGAGTGAAGCCATGATGAGGGCAATCGAAGAGGAGTCCCTGGAATTCGTTCCAAGTATCATGTAAACTTACTCCTTCTCTCTGTCTGAACCTTGAGATGTTTTTCTTATAAGTAGTTGTTCTGGAAGGAGGGAAGTATTCCTCTACGAATTCCTGAGCAAGATCCTCCGAGTTGGTGTAGTGACCGGGTGGCTTGCTAGTGAGCCATCTCTTTGCGGCACCTCGAAGTGAGAATGGAAAGGCTCGAAGGCATAGAGTGTTCTTGTTGAGGTTCTTAGACTTGAAAGTTTCACAGACAGCCAGAAAGTCAGATAGATGTGTGCAAGGATTATCATCTGGCTTTCCTTCAAACTGGACATCCCTAGAGATCATTTCCAGGAAGGGAATCGTGATCTCATAGTCAGGATCGTCATCGTTGTGCGGCACAGCGATGCTAGACCGAAAATTAGTTGCGCGCGGCTTATTGTAGTCCGCAAGACTCTTTGGAGCAGCCATTGCGGAAAGGAAGGATGGAACGGAAGTAGTTTGATTCTGTATCAGCTATGATCTGCAAGAGACAAAAACAAACACAACCGGTGTAAAATCGAAGTGTGATGGAAAATGAAAGATGGAAAATAGAAGAACAAAATGCCAATTCTTCTTTTCAAACAATATAGAAGAGTCCCCGGCAACGGCGCCAATTTGATGCTGCAGTTTTAGCGGTATCAAATAACTACCAAGCTGGAAAGCTAGGGTAGATCGTATTCCACAGGGTTTCTCCTAATCGACTACTTTGAAGAAGCTGGCAATTTATTCAGGTTTAAACAAGTTGCGCGTGGTGTGAGTTCCACGACTTCTAATATAACAAACAAGGAAATTAAAAGCAAGAAAAGTAAAAGGTTGACTAACAGAAAGATAGACGAACTTAGACTTTGAATCCCCCTTAGATCACCAAGGCAACATCAATCAACATATCAGCGGTTTTCAATTCTAATTCAGTCGGTTTCTATACACCACCATAACTCCTAACCCTTAGGTTTAAGACCGGCGAACGTTCGCTCTATCCGTTCTAGCTACCAAGATTAATTAGTCGCCCGGGTATGGTCGCCTCTTTCAACGACTTAACTTAACTGGTGGAATTACTAACGATTTATGAGTTACTCTTGCAGTGGATTAACCCTAACCGGTTCCTACGAAAGGCACACTCCAATTATAAGGTTAATTGTTTGATTTGATGTTTTAAAGAGAGGCGAGCGTCCGCTTCTATCATCAACTTAACAAGAATCTAAACTAGGTGATCAAGTAAGACAAGTTTATGCGCCAAAGCAGGAAGATGTCTGGCGACTAACCCTAGCTTGCAAAAACCTAATCTAGGCGATCAACCAGAGAAGAAACATAAACAATCAAGAACAAAACAACCATGCAAAGAGAAACTGATTGAACTTCGAATCTAATTACCGCCGATCCATGACCGCTTTAAAGCCCTGGGTCACTTAGGGTTCATCTAATCTAAGCTCTACAAGTTTAGCTACTCATATCTGACAAATAAGAATCAAAGACGACAGAAGGATTCATCTTATACAAAGGAAGAAAAGAAAAGGATCTGAAAAACCTAATCTCGAATGATCTGTGAAGCTTCGATCTTGAGAATCTTCAATTCCTAGCTCCGAGCGTCTTCCGGGATGGATTGATGGCGTCACGATCTCCCCGATAGCTCCGGAATACTCTCTCAACTCTCCTCCAGTCGTGGCTGATCTCTCTAGGTTGTGTGTTAACAAATCTGGATTCGAAAAGTCTATTAATACCCCCGAAAACCCTTTCCTTGTTGGAAAAGAAGAGATTTCCCGTCTGGGGAGCTTACACGGCGTGTAAGCTCATAGTGTATTTAGCTTACACGGCGTGTAAGCTCCAAAACGCAGCGTTTTGGGCTGTGCAGTCTTCCAACTTGTTTCGATCATTCCCGCTCCGTTTGAACTCCGATTTGGTCTCCGTTTAAAGCGTTGGACTCGTGAGAGAGTCCTCTATAATGTGGTAACCTGCGGCTCAACATAAAAGCTCACAAAAAAGGGTGAAAATAGCCGAGAAATCGACAATGTACGCACTAGGAGCCGATAATCACAAAGTTACGACACATGCACCAAATACTCATCAAAATGGCATCAAAGGGTATTAAATGTTGCTTAAATGGGGCTGATAATCACGTCAAATCGAGTGTCATCAGGAGTTGAGCCATTGGTTGAAACACTTGCTCCGAACCTGTATGATGGACCAATCAGGGCAAATGAGTATCGACCTCAGATCCTTGAGGACATCTGGGCGTCCTACTCTGACCAAGAGAAGCTAGATTTCGTAAGGAGGTACGGAGGTTTGGAAGATTTACTCAAAGTCCCATTCCCAGGTGATATGATTCGAGAGCTGCTTAACCATTGGGATCCGAATTTCCATTGTTTCACCTTCAATAATGCAGACATTTCACCTCTGGCATAAGAGTACCAGGCCATTCTGAGTTTCGGCAACATACACTCAGTAAAGCCTTATGCCCATAACCCGAAGGCCAAAATAGCACTACAAAAAAAACTCCTTTTAGCGTCGGTTGAAACGAAGGAGTTTAGCGTCGGTCGGTCAACAACCGACGCTAAGCAGCTGACTTCGCGTTTTAGCGTCGGTTGTTGACCGACCGACGCTAAAATTGGCCTGTCAACCGACGCTATAACCCGTTCCTGGTTTGATTTTTGGTTGATCGGACGGGTAGATCGGCGTCGGTCAGCAGAAACGGTTTAGCGTCGGTCATGACCGATGCTAAAACGCGTGTAGATAGCGTCGGTTGACACGCGTTTTAGCGTCGGTCATCGATCGACACTAAACAACGAACATCTAAAAACCCCAACCCAACGACAGAAATCAGTATGCACTTCCTCCCCAAAGCTTGAAGCTCTCTCAGCTCCCCAAATCCTCTGAAATTGTCGGCATTCGAGCTAGGAGCTGTTGTGACGCTGTTCTCATCACTCGTGCTTCCTTCACAAGTCATCTGTGTATCGGTGTAAGTTATTTTTTATTTATTTCTAGATTGTAATTTAAATTTCGTTTATTTTGTAGAGAATTAGAATTGTATATGTTCTGATTATTAGGATTGTAGAGAATTAGAATTGTATATGTTGTGATTATTAGAATTGTAGTGAATTGAAATTGCTGTGACTCCTAGAATAGTATTGAATTGTAGATTGTAATTTAAATTTCGTTTAGTTTCTAGATTGTATGTGTCATTAGCATTGTAGTGGATTGAAATAGTTATTTTGATTAGTTCTAATTGTATATGTTGTGGTTATTTTCTCAGTGCCCGTATCGACTAGTTATGTTCTCGTGGTTCTGTCTTCTGCATTTTTGTCACTCACCTTGGTGTAAGGTATGCATTTCTTAGCCTTTTTTTTACACGTAAATTAATTGATTGTAATATGCATGTCTCATAAAAATGATTTAACTAGTATAGTAATATGTATGTTGTCAAGATTAATCTAATTCCTAGTAATATGTATGTTTTCACTATGATTCGTTATAATTTATTTTTATGGGTTAATGCGAATAAAAGTATATGATTAGTGTGTTATGTGTTTTCAGTACGAATTATGTGGTAGTTGTAATTTATTTTTAAAATGAGATTAATTAGTAGGATTGTTTGTTATTTGTAATTAATTGTTAGAATATGATTAATTTTAGAATTCATTGGTTGAGTTAGGGTTTGTTTTTAAGTTAACTAAACTTAGTAGCATATTGCTAGCTACTTCATGGTAATTTCGTACAAACACTAGTTACTAGTATATTATTTGCTACTACATGATTCTAAATTAATGTTATAACATCTTAGCATTTTACCTAAGTTAACTTATATATAGATTATGATCTCCACTACTGAGAATCTATTCCCTACACTAAATCAGGTATCTCATAATGGATAAATCTTGGATTAACACCCCAAGATTATCACCGGAGTACATGACTGGCTTAGAAAGCTTTCTGAATTTTGCTTTCTCCAATAACAACGACGGAGAGCAAATAGTCTATCTATGTCCAAAATGTGGATTTAAGAAGTGGTTGTGTAGAGATGATGTGTACGAGCATTTACTCCGCAAGCCATTTTCGCCAGGATATACTGTTTGGGATCGACATGGAGAGCGTCTCTATGGATCTTCTTCTAGGACTGCACATACAATAGTGCATGGAAGTGATCATATTAGATCACTTCGTTCAATGGTTAATGATGCTTTTGGTGTCGTTACTGAGGAGGTCCGCGAGACTACTACTGAAGTACTTGCTAATGAAGATGTTAATGAGGAAGGTCAAATGAACGAAGAAATTGCTATGAGCGAAGATAATGACACCAGCATCCCAGAGCCAATACAAGAGCCGGTTGATGATGACAATGTAAATTTGAGGGATTTACTAAAAGATGGAGAAACAGTACTATACGAAGGATGTAAGAAGTTCTCCAAATTATCTTTCATTCTGAGACTTTATCATATCAAGGGGATGCATAACATCAGCGATAAAGCAATATCAATTATCATTGAGTTGCTGCATGAAGCTTTTGATTTTGCCAACATACCGCTAACAGGATATAATGCAAAGAAAATGATCAAACGGCTTGGGCTGGGATACACGAAAATTCATGCATGTGTGAACAATTGTATGTTGTACTGGGGTAATGACATAGATGAGACGATGGTGATCCGCCCGGTCGTTGTTCGGGGTTCAACCAAATAAAAACTACTAATGCTAAAAAGCGTATAGCAAATCGTATTCCGAGGGCTTTCTATGATTGGTTACTTCAGAACTAGCAAAATACTCAAAGGTAAACACGTTGTGCGTGGTGTGAGTTCCACGACTTCTACTTCTAAGGAATGCAGAAAAAGTAAAAAAAGATTAAACTAAAGCAGATTGAGAATTAGGGTTTGAAAACAAGGATGACAGACGAACTTAGACTTTGAATCCCCCTTCGTTCCCCAGAGCATTGGCAATCAACAGATCAGCGGATTTCGATTCTCATTCAATCAATTACTAAGACACCACCATAACTCCTTACCCTTAGGTTTAAGACCGGCGAACGTTCGCTCTATCCGTTCTAACTACCAAGATTAACTAGCCGCCCGGGTACGGTCGCCTCTCGCAATGACTTAATTAATTGGTGTGATTACTAGTGATTAATGAGTTACTCTTGCAGTGAATTAACCCTAACCGGTTCCTACGAAAGGCGCACTCCAATTATAAGGTTAATTGTTCAATTCGATGTTCTAAAGTAAGGCGAGCGTTCGCTTCTATCCTTAGCTTAACCAGAATCTAATCTAGGTGATCAATCCAGACAAGAAACATGAACAATGAAGAACGAATCAAACATGAAAAAGAACTGATTGAATTTCGAATCTAATCACCGCCGATCCGTGACCGCTTTAAAGCCCTGGGTCACTTAGGGTTCATCTAGTCTAAGCTCTAAAGGGTTTAGCTACTCATGATTATTACAAAAGAAACAAAGACAAGGGAAGAGTTCATCATTCAGAGGAAGAACAGAAAAGAATCTGAAAAACCTAATTTAGACGACTCTGGCAGACTTCGATCTTCGGTAAGTTACACTCCTAGCTCCGGTTCTCCGAGATGGAAGGGATGGCGTCACGATCTCTATCTGGCTCTTCGAACTCCAGCTCTTCGCTCCAGAACTTCAGAGAATTCTGATTCGAAAAGCTGTGTGTTTTTAAATTATGATTGTCCTCCTTTTCTCAGCTGCCGGGTTAAGTATTTATACTTAACCCTAACTGATCCGGATTAGTGTATTATTTTCGCCGAAAATTCCTTAAGAATTTCGGCGAAAATTCCTTTGTGTTCGGGAGTGCTTTCTCTGCCTTGTATTTTTGGTCCGAAGAGTTGATTGATTTCGCGAAGACACGCTTTGACTCGGCACCAGTTGATTTGCACTATTGATTTCGCCGAAGATGCAAGCCTGTTTTCGCCGAAAATGCAAGTGTGAATGGGCAGATTTCGGCTTGAACTTGATCGACTCCTTTGATCAATTCTGGTTTGATTCCTCGAGGTTCCTACGCCTTAGACACGTCCATGGCTACTTTATTTGACGGCAAAAACCTGTGCTAACACAAAAACACTAGAAAATCATCAAATAGACCCGAAACGGGCCAAGGTAACACAAATGGCACGAGATAGGGCAATCGATTAAATATTCATTATTCTACCCTAAAAACCATGTCTTAAGAAAAGAAATGTCGCTTAAATGAGGCTGATAATCACGTCAAATCGAGTGTCATCAAATACCCCACACTTAAGCTTTTGCTTGTCCTCAAGCAAACTGAATAGACACGCTCATGTTCATAAATGAAAAGATCGATTAAATTGGAGCTCAATCAAACACAATGAATTATTAGACAGATCGATCCTAGAACAAGAAACCTAACATGCATACAGATCAGCCAAACTACCTGGTCTCACTAATAAACTGCACACGACAAGTAATTAGCAACCAATTACGCACGAATCTGACCTGACCGACCAGACTCCTCACACAGGATGTATATAGTACAATGGGAACTCTCACTCTCTGTGTTTAGAGACGTGTTTCTGCTCTCGATCATTTTCTGTTACCGAATTCTGTCATAGGTTTGCATTTCGACCACATCTCCACCACTGTGACAACACGAGTATCTAGTCAAGAAGGACTTCCCTGCTAGGACTGTAATAAAATCTACACTACTCGGGTTTATAATGAGATGGATGATGGGGATGAATTATGATGGCTTTGTGCGGTGTAGCTTTCGACTAACTTCCCTCGAATCTAATCTATGGCTTCCTACCGTCTAACCAAACACGGGTGGAATGATGAACGCTCGTCCTATGATACCCTCAAGCAACCTAGCACTTATTCTTTTTCTTTTCACGATTTTTTTTTCAACTTTTCTTTTGACTTCGTTCTTCCATTTGTAGGGAGAAGAACATTTTATTGAACAACACTTTGAACTTTTTCTGATTTTCTTTTCTTAATCATTTTCTTTTTCGAATTTTTTTTTATTTTGTGCCGATTTTTCTTTTAGTTGCTAGAGGGGTTTACACGTCTGGACCTATTAGCTAAGACCACCTGTTTAATGGCTATAGGCAGGTTACCACAAACTGACTTCCGGTAGGTCAATCTAGAACTACAACCACAGGGGATCAACGGGAATGAAAGAAATGGGAAATGGCTGTAATGTATTATCGAACCGAAAGAACAGGCCAAGCTCAAGGGTCTAAACCTAGTGGATTTATCATTTGGTAGGCTATCTGGCTTAGTAGCTGAATCTAGGTGCCCCTATCCTTCTAGAACTCGTGTCATCGTGTGGTCTCGAGTAGGTCTCATGCAAATTCTAACTCATTCAAGTAAACAGAAAACCACTCAGAAAGAATTAAAATTGCAAGTTACGTGCAATGGATCAAAAGCTCACAGTTGGTTTGCTAGTCGGATTCGGTCATTTTCATGCAATCAAGGCTACAAACTACAAGTGTGATTTTTAAAATTCTGTTCTGACCAGGCAATTTAGCATCAAAGCATACAAGTTGGTTCTCAAGTTCTAGGTTAAGCAGTCTAAGCATCATTATGAAAGTTTGAACAACAACTTAACATAAAAAATCAAGAACTGAGCCATTCTAATGTTAGAGAGACTGGAATGGAATCACGAGGCACACATAAAACACAATCAAGGGCAATCAAGTTCATGCAAAGTTCTCTAGCATCCTGCCCCACACTTAAATCGGACTGTGTCCTCACGGGACTAATTTAGAGTTCAGAGTGGAATGTAAGAACCTGGATGAGGACGGTTGATTTCAGAGGGTAAGCACGGATCCTGAGAGCGGAGGGAAGTGTAACAGAACCTGAAGCAAAGGGAGTCTACCGATTGCCTACAAAACAAAAACAAATAAAACATAAAAAGGAAACCGGGACAAGTGCCCCGGATCCACACAGAAAAAAGTTGGATAGAAATCCGAAAAGAATAAATAAAAAGAAGACACCAGAAAAGGAATACAACCCGATCACTGCTGGTCCGGTGAGCCGGGAGGTGGAAAGTGGAGAAATTCGCCGAGCTGGCGTTGCCACGCCATCTGTGCCTCATATCGCCGGTCGGCGCGGTGCATATGTTGCTGCATAATAGTCCATCGCGCCTCTTGAGTGGCGTTGTCGGTGATGCGCCACTCCTGTAGTCGCTCGTATAACTCTCCAACATCCGCGGGGTGGTGTTGCGGCTGTTGAGTATGCGCCGGATATGGCTCGGGGATGTGCGGCGGCGACTGGTGGATGTACCCTGCCTGATGGTGTGGCGAGGTATATAATCATGAAACTCAGGCGGCGGCTGCGGCTGCTGCTCCTCAGCATCATCGTCTTCCTCTGACTCGACCACAGGCTGGAGTGGAGGATCAGCTGCTACGTGGGGATTGAGGTCGAGTTCTAAGTCGTACTCAACCGCCAAGTCTCCTCCAACGGTCCGTACTAGATGTCGTGGAATGTGCGGGCCATACTCATGGCTGATGCGGAAGGAGATGATGAGCTGTCCTATGAAGTTGCCCCCCAAGAGTCTGCGAGGTGGCGTCTTCCTCCTGGTCTTCTGGCGGAAGATGCGAGCCAGTACCCAGCCGGGGTGGAGAGGGTAGCTCTCTCGGATGGCTCGGAGAAGCATGAGCTCCTCCTTGAGGATATGGTGGCGGTCCTTATCTGGAACATATAAAAGCGACCTACGCCAAACCATATGAATAAATTTATAGAGCGGGTGAGAGAGAGACTTAACTGAGTTGTTCGTCCCGAGGCGATCACCGGGCACGCCTGTCATGTGGCTCCAGAGTGCGTTGTACTCCTCGTCGTCATCATCTTCGCCCCAACCGAGGTGATGATCGTGATAGTGCTCGTAGGGGAAGCCGAGATGAGCGGCAAACTCATCGTAGGTGAGCTGCCTGTACACCCCACCAAGATAGAAGGTGATCACCTTCTGGCGCTGCTTCCTCTTGTGCTCATCCAGATCAAAGGTTGCCCAGAACTCCTGGAGGGTAATGTCTGGGAACTCGGCGGCGATGGTGGTCAGCTCGAGGAGACCAGCCGGTGCTAAGGCGTCATGCACGTTCTGGTGGTAGTCCTCATCATGCTCCTGGAGTGACTCCATGGACAGAGGGCGCACGTCAGCTCCACAGATGTGCTGAATCTTCTGGAAACACTCAAAATAGAAATCCGGTAGACGGACGATGGTGGGATGATATCCAGCATGGCGGGGTAGAGCAGGTGGTGGACCCAGAACAGCAGGTGTGACGGGAGCGGCAGCTCCTGAGCTCGAGGCGCCATCAAGTCGCGCCTTAGTCCTACGCTCATAAGTGGTGTTCCTAGAACCAGAATGAAACCAGATTAGTCAACCAAAACCCTACCCCACACTTAGTAGAAAAACTCGATTTCACAAAGAAATGAGGGAAACTAAGTGGGGTAAGCAAAGCGGAGTAACCGGTAATCAAAGACAGTAAAATACATACTTAGGAACAGCCAGAGTCGGATAAGCACAATCAGAGTTCAAAAAGTCAAACCGACATTTTGGAAGTCAACATTTAAGCATATCGAACCCTAATCATGGCAAGACTATCATAACTTGGAGAATGACGGTAAAATATGATCTCATATGGCAAGCACGAAAATATGAACGAGAATGAACACATCAGACAGCCAAAGGATCGCAGCATTTCAAAGTCAAACCGACATTTCTCACAAAAGTCAACATAACGAGGAATTAATCGTATGCATAGCAACATAAGCTCAACTGATATGAAAATTAAGCACGGAACTCCCTAAGCATCATAGAACAGTTCTATAAGTTCAGTTAATCCTAGTTCACACGAAACAGTCGGCACGCAAAACGAGGCAAACCAAAAAGTCAACCGAAAGTCAACCCCGACGAAATTCAGCAATCTAAATGTCAAAAGATTCGTATTGAAAAGTTATAAAACTTACCTTGAAGTCATGACTGCTAAAAATGAACGAGTTGAGAGAAATCGGTGAAAAACTTGAAAACTAGGGTTTCGGAGAACTGGAGCTGCAAAGCTCCGATTCGGACGTTCTAGGGCTCGTTGGGATCGGAAAAGGGAAGGGAAGGGAGCGGCAGTGGTCGGCGACGGCGGCGGCGGCGGTAAATGGCGGCGACGGCGGTTTGAAAGAAGTGGTGGTCGGCGGCGATTTTAAATAGATAGGGGGTGTTTTCGGTGGGTTTGAACGAAAATGAAAGAAGGGAAGGAAGGAGAGAGAGGGAGACCGGATTTTTAAAGTGGGAATTTTCTGATTTTTGAAATTATTTTCGGCAAAAAGAAAAGGGTGTTTTCGTCGAAAATTTCAGTTAAAATGGACTGCCGCATTTTCGAAGGCGGTTTCGCCAAAAATGATAGTACGGTTTCGTCGAAAATTTTAGTTAAAATGGTTTCGCCGAAAACAAAAACTTTTCGAACCAAAAACAATGAACAGGGAGATTGAGTTCGAAAATTGAAAATCGATTTCGCCGAAAACATGGGTGGTTTCGCCGAAAATTTTGAACTGTTCGGGTTTTAAATATTTTCGCAAATTCGGCCAACTTCAGAAAATCACAGTTAAATCCACAAAAATCAGAACGACCTCAATCAACTTGCAACTGACTCTATGACATGCAGACTCTACACGAAAAATAATAAATCAAACAAACTGACACTTTTGGCTCTTTCGAACTGACTCTAAAATACCAAGTTCAACAAGAATTAAAACAGACTCCAGCCGTGGGTTGCCTCCCACGAAGCGCTCTTTTATTAACGTCCTTGAGCTGGATGATACCTGGACGGTATTAGGAGACATCCCAACTTAGATTCTCCTTCACGCTCGCGTCGGAGTTCATGAAGTACAGCTTCGGGACTTCTCCGGTAAGCGTGAATCAGCTCGGTCGTCGGTTGATTAAATGAGCTGTTTTTGGCTTCTGCCGGTTTTCGGTCAAAACCGATAAAAATCCAAAAATCGATATTAGAACCGAAATTCTTACTTCACTCTCTCTCACTCACGCACGGGGTCTGACGAAATAATTCATTCTCCATCACTTTGACCTAATTCCTAATTTCTCATCTCTTCTCAACCTCTCAATTCCTACTTCCTAGTTCCCTTCCCTGTCCCACGAACGACTTCTCCCCTGAGTTTCAAACTCTTGGTCTTGGATAATTGAAGACTGGCAGCAGAAGTCGGCGGCAGCAGGAAGCCAATTCGACGACAGCATAATCGACGACGGACTCCTCTCTAGTCGCGACGGTGGTGTCGAGTCTCAACGGCGTACTGCCGGAGCTGGAGTGTCGCCGGTACCTACCCTCTCTCACTCTCTAGTCTCTAGTCTCTATTCTTTCTCATCTCACTCTCCGTGTTTCTGTCTCACTTCACAGGTCACAAAACAGCTGCCGAAATCCCCTCTTCGACAATAGCTATTTCTGCAATCTTCATCCCCTCTTCTTCAATCGCCAGCAGCCCAGCACCCAGCAAGCACCTACTTCAGCTTCAATCTCTCTACTCTCAGCCTCTCAATTCTCTCAGGCCTCTGCAGCAGCACAGCAGGTAGCAGCACACCCACTGAAATGAACATAATCGTATACTTCATCTTCCCTCTTTGTATCTATTCAAGTAGTTGTTGGGTTCAAACTTCGTGCTTATTGTCTTTAGGTACTGAACGGTTTTTCGATCATGGCTCGGTTATAAACTGAAACCGGTCGGTTCAGCTCGGCTAAAAAACCGAGCACTTTCGGTTCGGTCGCCGGTCACACCTTCGGGCACAATTCGGCTTCGATCAACCGACCTTTCGGTTTGGTTTTAGACCGAACCAGGCCGACTGCCAGCCCAGCACATGGCCAATTGTACTAATGCCATACAACACGCCTCCGTGGGAATGCATGAAGTCAACAGGTATGATATTGTCTGGTATCATTCCGGGAAAGAAAGCTCCTGGAAATGATATCGATGTCTACCTACAACCTTTAGTTGATGAGCTGAAAATGTTATGGGAAGGCGTAGAAGCATACGATTCAGTGAAGAAAGAATTATTCACATTGAGGGCAGCGCTAATGTGGACAATTAGTGATTTCCCTAGAATGAGTTTATTATCTGGGTGGAACACTTATACAGGACAGGCTTGCCCCATTTGTAATCTAGACCAGGATCCATTGCGTTTGGCGGGGAGTGGGAAGAATTGTTTCATAGGAAGTCGACGTTTCTTACCTGCAGAACATCCTTGGACATTACAAAAATCCAAATTCAATGGTGATGTTGATTTAAGAGAGGCAACCAAACTCTTATCTGGCTCTGAAATTTTGCAGCAGGTTGAGAACATCAATGTTACTTTTGGGAAGACGAAAGAGAGTGAACTTGATAAAAAGATTTTACCAAGGTCGTATTCCACGGGGTCCTCTCATAAACCAATACTCACACTTCTCATAGACGGTCTAAACATTTGAAATTGGTTTGGTTTGATTAAGAAATTCAGAAATAAAGGCAAATATTAGCAATACTAACAAAGTTTAAACAAGAGAGAAAGGTGGATCAAATCAAAGACAAAGAAGGTTCACTTGGAAGAATAGTTTCATCATGCTCAAGAGTAATAAAAGAACAAACAAGCCAATCTAGATCGAGTTTGCATTCGGATGACCATGCATTTCACTTCAATAGACTTAATGCACTCTCGTAGCACCAAATCCCTATCCTAATACCACTCAACTTAGGCTCTCGCTCTCAAGCTAAGTGAAAAAGTATGCACTCTCAGTGTTTGATGAAATGCCAAGACACAAGACCCTCTCTTAGGACTCTATGACCACAAGGCTAGCATAACACTCTCATATCAATGCCCTAACACTAAGAGATTCACCAAAAAGCCTTTCAAAACTCAATTGAATGAAAATCCACATGCACACCAAGTGTTCGATAAAATGCCCAAGAGAGAAATCAAGTGGAAATGGTTGAAATAAGTTGATCTAATCTCTTAGAACACACTCACTTCAATCCTAGACCTACAATCTATGCAATCCAAGCACTCTCATGCATCAAATCACATTGAATGGACCAAATCAAGCAAACATGGCATAAAATGACATTAAGAACAAGTCTAGGAATCATCCTCATACAACCAAGATCAATCATGCAAGTTCTATACAATCATCCCTCTATCATAGCACAACTAATCTACCCATCCAAAATGAACCTAGGAACATAGCCACACATGGCCAAGGGAGTAAGGAAAAGAGAATGGAAGTTGATCACCAAGAACACCATGGAGTGGATCCTTGAATCAATCTTCAAATCTCCACTTGTAAGCTCCTCTCCCAAGGTTTGTTGACTTCAATCCAAGCTCCAATTGCTCCAATTAGCTCCACTTAGCTCCAGAAATGAGTCCTAGGGTTTATGGGGTCGTAGGTATGTGTTTGGGGTTCAAGAGAGATGATAGAATATGTGAAAGATCCCCAAAAATCGTCTTTAAATAGGATTCTGCTGGCATACACGTCGTGTACCCTAAAATCTGCACAGACCGCAATTTTGCTTCGTTCGTTTCTCCCTCATCCGAGCTCCGATTTGGCTTCCGTTTGGTCCTATGGACTCCTTGTCATCTATACTTCGATGCAATAACCTGAAAATGCATAGAGATAACTCCAATAGACCACGAATTTTGCTCCAAAGTGGCGACCGACAACAAATGGACACTTTGCGCAAAATATCAATAAAAGCATATAGAGCATGGCATCTCACGATCAAACACGGGTATTTCATAGGTCAATCATAGGCTCAAAATGCACTAAATAAAGTCACATCAAATTCCCCTACGACTAAGCTTTGCTTGTCCTCAAGCAAATGAATTAGAAAATATCCAAGTTCACAAATGACAAGATCGGTCACATTGAGATTCAAGCAATAACAATTTGGCTTAGACTGTTCCACAAACAAACTTAACCTACACATGCAAGAACGTCAACCAAACAAGTCTAGATCTCACTATTTTCTGCACACTTCAAGTAGTAATCAATTAGGACACAGTTCTTACCGACCACAACAACACCAACTCTAATCAAAAGGACTTGAACTTGGGATATGGAACAGATTAGGTGGAAGTAGGGAAATTTTGGAAGTGGTGAGTGATCGTGACGTGGCTATCAACTCGACTTCGTCCGCCTCTAGATCTACACTTTACAAGCTCCAGCTAGGATCACTACAACAAGGGCCAATTTTAAGAACTCTTTCTTTTTTTTTCTTTTTTTTCTACTGCATACTAGAGCTCGATCCAACACTTCACTTAGGTGTTGAACCTGCCTAGCTCACAGCCTCCGCCTTTGCTAGTGCTCAACCCGACACTTCACTTAGGTGTCGAGCTTGCCTAGCTTTTCTTTCGGCACTTCAAGAACTTAAGCAACTTGAACACTTTCTTTTGAGCATTTTCTTTTGAACATTTTCTTCACATACTAGCCACTTGATCCTTAGCTTCTTAGAACTTCCACACAAGACTTCGAATTGGATTCCGTCTAATCTCAAGCCACAATCACGAGGGATCAAAAAGGTGATAAAAAACATGGATGAGGGCTGAAAATGTGTAACATCCAACAAACAGGCCAAGGCTCAACGGGTTATCCTATAGGAAAATGATTCGGTAGGCTTTTTGGCTGAAAGTGGTGAAAACTAAGTGCCTTTATCATCTTAGAATGGTGTTATCGAGCGGTACAAAAACATGTATCAAACCAATCAACCAACATACAAGAGTGATAAGATCTCTGTTCTGGCCTAGACTAATTTGATATTAGTGCTAACATGCTGGTTATAGGTTCCAATGGATTAGTCTAAACGTCATTGTGAAAGATTGAAGTCAATTAAACACCAAAAGTCAAGAACTTAATGATTCTACGATAGAGGAATTTGACATTCAATCAAGATCATGCAAATCATCAAAGCATAGCATTACATCTCTACCACAAATAATCACACCAAACCTCAAACTCCCCCCTACGACTAACATGAGCATTGTCCTCAATGATCAAGAGAAAGAGGGTAAGGTGGAACGAAGTTACCGCGTTGGTAGAGAGGAGCATAGGACGTAATAGTGGTGAAAGAGTTCCATGATGATCCTTGGTGAAGAGTGATCCAAAATGCTTGTCAAGCCTTATTCAAAAACTAAAACAACACAAAAACCTCAAACAACAATTAAAAGCGAAAAAATTAAAGATAACATGGGGTGCCTCCCAAGAAGCGCTTAGTTACCGTCTTAAACTCGACGATACCTGCGTTATGGTGTCCAACTTAGTACCTCCTTGATGTCAAGTAGCTTCTTCCACGATGAAAGTTGAGCTCCAAGAAACATCTTGGGAGAGTGGTAGACTAGCCAATGCACATTGATGCTTGTATAACACTTGGTACCTTGGGGTGGCTTGCTACCTTTGAGTTTCGAAGCTTGAGGAAGAAAGTATGGTAGGGGGCCACCATTTAGCTCCATCGTCTTCAAGTTGGTGATGCCACTCAAGGAGTCTTCCGGTTCAAGCATGGGCGGCTCCTCTTCCATTATCACCTTAGGGGGGGTAGAGATGCATGTCTCCTTGGGTTCTTGGCACAAATACTTCATGACAAGCAAGAAGTTTGAAGGGTACTCTCAATCTTTGGTGGCACCACAATAGGGTGGTGTTGTTCACTCTCGTGCTCCACTCTTGGTACCACCTCTTCTTGAAAAGTCTTCAAATCATCTCTCACCACCTCTAAAGTGTCATCATCCTCAAGTCTTCTTGGTTCTTCTATCCCCATATCATTGTTACTTGGTGTGTCCTCGGAAAGAACATGTTCTTCAATCTCCTCTACTACCAAATCTTCTTCCGTGTCAAGCCCTTCGGATTCACAAGTGTCATCTTCATCATCATAAACATGCTCCAAATGATTGAGACGTCGTTCATTCTCAAGAATCTCCATGATGAGCTCTATGCTTTGGGATAAACGGTTAACTCGGTTTGCATTATCCTCCGTAATTTGCAAGATCTTTAGCAAGAAAGGAGGTGGAAGAGGTTTCTCATGGCTCATGAACTCCTCTTGGGGAAACTCAGTTTCTTCTTCTTCCATGACAAACACTTCCGGATCACAAGTGTCGGTGATGAGCTTCACACTTTGAGTTAAGCAATCCAACCGAGCTGCATCATCTTCCGCAATTTGCAACATCTCCTCAATTGTGGGGGGGAGGTGGAGAGTGTTGTTCATCCTCTAGAGCTTCCTTGATGAGCGTCATGCCTTGAGCTAAGCGATTAAGTTGGTTCGAATTGTTCTCCGCAATCTTTAAAGCTTCCTCAAGCGTGGGAAGAGGTGGAGGAGGTTCCTCATAGCTTACGAACTCCTCTTGAGGATGCTCGCTTTCTTTAACCATCTTAAAGAGCTCTTCTAGCATGGAAGGCGGTGGAGAATGTTGTTCATGACTTGTGAAATCCTTTTGATAATACTCCGACAAGACTTGATAGTGGGGTGGAGATGGAAAGGGACATTGTTCATTCCACATTGGCAATGAAGCTTGTTGATCTTGATCCCACCATTGGCTATCTCCCTCATAAGTTCCTTGGTAGTAGTTGGATGGAGTAGGATGACCATAGTATGGGTTATGAGATGGATTCCACCCTTGATAGGACCCATAACCATTACTTCCATTCCACGAGTTCATCTTACTTGCAACCTTGCTCCCATGACCTAAGTGAGGTAGAGAACGGATTGGTGGATCAATGACTTGGTACCTACACACAAGCTCAACAAACACAACCAAGTAGTACAACAATGCGGGATAACAAAACCACAAAAAAATAACAAAGAAGCAAAACTAAAACGGAAGGAAGTGAATAGAACGGTCCACTACTAAATGTTTTCTTAGGATTGAGAAAGTCCCCGGCAACGGCGCCAAAAACATGATAAAAGGATTTTACCAAGGTCGTATTCCACGGGGTCCTCTCATAAACCAATACTCACACTTCTCATAGATGGTCTAAACATTTGAAATTGGTTTGGTTTGATTAAGAAATTCAGAAATAAAGGCAAAGATTAGCAATACTAACAAAGTTTAAACAAGAGAGAAAGGTGGATCAAATCAAAGACAAAGGAGGTTCACTTGGAAGAATAGTTTCATCATGCTCAAGAGTAATAAAAGAACAAACAAACCAATCTAGATCGAGTTTGCATTCGGATGACCATGCATTTCACTTCAATAGACTTAATGCACTCTCGTAGCACCAAATCCCTATCCTAATACCACTCAACTTAGGCTCTCGCTCTCAAGCTAAGTGAAAAAGGATGCACTCTAAGTGTTTGATGAAATGCCAAGACACAAGACCCTCTCTTAGGACTCTATGACCACAAGGCTAGGCATAACACTCTCATATCAATGCCCTAACACTAAGAGATTCACCAAAAAGCCTTTCAAAACTCAATTGAATGAAAATCCACATGCACACCAAGTGTTCGATAAAATGCCCAAGAGAGAAATCAAGTGGAAATGGTTGAAATAAGTTGATCTAATCTCTTAGAACACACTCACTTCAATCCCTATACCTACAATCTATGCAATCCAAGCACTCTCATGCATCAAATCACATTGAATGGACCAAATCAAGCAAACATGGCATAAAATGGCATTAAGAACAAGTCTAGGAATCATCCTCATACAACCAAGATCAATCATGCAAGTTCTATACAATCATCCCTCTATCATAGCACAACTAATCTACCCATCCAAGATGAACCTAGGAACTTAGCCACACATGGCCAAGGGAGTAAGGAAAAGAGAAGGGAAGTTGATCACCAAGAACACCATGGAGTGGATCCTTGAATCAATCTTCAAATCTCCACTTGTAAGCTCCTCTCCCAAGGTTTGCTGACTTCAATCCAAGCTCCAATTGCTCCAATTAGCTCCACTTAGCTCCAGAAATGAGTCCTAGGGTTTATGGGGTCGTAGGTATGTGTTTGGGGTTCAAGAGAGATGATAGAATATGTGAAAGATCCCCAAAAATCGTCTTTAAATAGGATTCTGCTGGCATACACGTCGTGTATGAGTACACGTCGTGTACCCTAAAATCTGCACAGACCGCAATTTTGCTTCGTTCGTTTCTCCCTCATCCGAGCTCCAATTTGGCTTCCGTTTGGTCCTATGGACTCCTTGTCATCTATACTTCGATGCCATAACCTGAAAATGCACAGAGATAACTCCAATAGACCACGAATTTTGCTCCAAAGTGGCGACCGGACAACAAATGGACACTTTGCGCAAAATATCAATAAAAGCATATAGAGCATGGCATCTAACGATCAAACACGGGTATTTCATAGGTCAATCATAGGCTCAAAATGCACTAAATAAAGTCACATCAAATTCCCCTATGACTAAGCTTTGCTTGTCCTCAAGCAAATGAATTAGAAAATATCCAAGTTCACAAATGTCAAGATCGGTCACATTGAGATTCAAGCAATAATAATTTGGCTTAGACTGTTCCACAAACAAACTTAACCTACACATGCAAGAACGTCAACCAAACAAGTCTAGATCTCACTATTTTCTGCACACTTCAAGTAGTAATCAATTAGGACACAGTTCTTACCGACCACAACAACACCAACTCTAATCAAAAGGACTTGAACTTGGGATATGGAACAGATTAGGTGGAAGTAGGGAAATTTTGGAAGTGGTGAGTGATCGTGACGTGGCTATCAACTCGACTTCGTCCGCCTCTAGATCTACACTTTACAAGCTCCAGCTAGGATCACTACAACAAGGGCCAATTTTAAGAACTCTTTCTTTTTTTTCTTTTTTTTCTACTGCATACTAGAGCTCGATCCAACACTTCACTTAGGTGTTGAACCTGCCTAGCTCACAGCCTCCGCCTTTGCTAGTGCTCAACCCGACACTTCACTTAGGTGTCGAGCTTGCCTAGCTTTTCTTTCGGCACTTCAAGAACTTAAGCAACTTGAACACTTTCTTTTGAGCATTTTATTTTGAACATTTTCTTCACATACTAGCCACTTGATCCTTAACTTCTTAAAACTTCCACACAAGACTTCGAATTGGATTCCGTCTAATCTCAAGCCACAATCACGAGGGATCAAAAAGGTGATAAAAAACATGGATGAGGGCTGAAAATGTGTAGCATCCAACAAACAGGCCAAGGCTCAACGGGTTATCCTATAGGAAAATGATTCGGTAGGCTTTTTGGCTGAAAGTGGTGAAAACTAAGTGCCTTTATCATCTTAGAATGGTGTTATCGAGCGGTACAAAAACATGTATCAAACCAATCAACCAACATACAAGAGTGATAAGATCTCTGTTCTGGCCTAGACTAATTTGATATTAGTGCTAACATGCTGGTTATAGGTTCTAAGTGGAACAGTCTAAACGTCATTGTGAAAGATTGAAGTCAATTAAACACCAAAAGTCAAGAACTTAATGATTCTACGATAGAGGAATTTGACATTCAATCAAGATCATGCAAATCATCAAAGCATAGCATTACATCTCTACCACAAATAATCACACCAAACCTCAAACTCCCCCCTACGACTAACATGAGCATTGTCCTCAATGATCAAGAGAGAGAGGGTAAGGTGGAACGAAGTTACCGCGTTGGTAGAGAGGAGCATAAGACGTAATAACGGTGAAAGAGTTCCATGATGATCCTTGGTGAAGAGTGATCCAAAATGCTTGTCAAGCCTTATTCAAAAACTAAAACAACACAAAAACCTCAAACAACAATTAAAAGCGAAAAAATTAAAGATAACATGGGGTGCCTCCCAAGAAGCGCTTAGTTACCGTCTTAAACTCGACGATACCTACGTTATGGTGTCCAACTTAGTACCTCCTTGATGTCAAGTAGCTTCTTCCACGATGAAAGTTGAGCTCCAAGAAACATCTTGGGAGAGTGGTAGACTAGCCAATGCACATTGATCTTGTATAACACTTGGTACCTTGGGGTGGCTTGCTACCTTTGAGTTTCGAAGCTTGAGGAAGAAAGTATGGTAGGGGGCCACCATTTAGCTCCATCGTCTTCAAGTTGGTGATGCCACTCAAGGAGTCTTCCGGTTCAAGCATGGGCGGCTCCTATTCCATTATCACCTTAGGGGGGGTAGAGATGCATGTCTCCTTGGGTTCTTGGCACAAATACTTCATGACAAGCAAGAAGTTTGAAGGGTACTCTCAATCTTTGGTGGCACCACAATAGGGTGGTGTTGTTCACTCTCGTGCTCCACTCTTGGTACCACCTCTTCTTGAAAAGTCTTCAAATCATCTCTCACCACCTCTAAAGTGTCATCATCCTCAAGTCTTCTTGGTTCTTCTATCCCCATATCATCGTTACTTGGTGTGTCCTCGAGAAGAACATGTTCTTCAATCTCCTCTACTACCAAATCTTCTTCTGTGTCAAGCCCTTCGGATTCACAAGTGTCATCTTCATCATCATAAACATGCTCCAAATGATTGAGACGTCGTTCATTCTCAAGAATCTCCGTGATGAGCTCTATGCTTTGGGATAAACGGTTAACTCGGTTTGCATTATCCTCCGTAATTTGCAAGATCTCTAGCATGAAAGGAGGTGGAAGAGGTTTCTCATGGCTCATGAACTCCTCTTGGGGAAACTCAGTTTCTTCTTCTTCCATGACAAACACTTCCGGTTCACAAGTGTCGGTGATGAGCTTCACACTTTGAGTTAAGCGATCCAACCGAGCTGCATTATCTTCCGCAATTTGCAACATCTCCTCAATTGTGGGGGGGGGAGGTGGAGAGTGTTGTTCATCCTCTAGAGCTTCCTTGATGAGCGTCATGCCTTGAGCTAAGCGATTAAGTTGGTTCGAATTGTTCTCCGCAATCTTTAAAGCTTCCTCAAGCGTGGGAAGAGGTGGAGGAGGTTCCTCATAGCTTACGAACTCCTCTTGAGGATGCTCGCTTTCTTTAACCATCTTAAAGAGCTCTTCTAGCATGGAAGGCGGTGGAGAATGTTGTTCATGACTTGTGAAATCCTTTTGATAATACTCCGACAAGACTTGATAGTAGGGTGGAGATGGAAAGGGACATTGTTCATTCCACATTGGCAATGAAGCTTGTTGATCTTGATCCCACCATTGGCTATCTCCCTCATAAGTTCCTTGGTAGTAGTTGGATGGAGTAGGATGACCATAGTATGGGTTATGAGATGGATTTCACCCTTGATAGGACCCATAACCATTACTTCCATTCCACGAGTTCATCTTACTTGCAACCTTGCTCCCATGACCTAAGTGAGGTAGAGAACGGATTGGTGGATCAATGACTTGGTACCTACACACAAGCTCAACAAACACAACCAAGTAGTACAACAATGCGGGATAACAAAACCACAAAAAAATAACAAAGAAGCAAAACTAAAACGGAAGGAAGTGAATAGAACGGTCCACTAATAAATGCTTTCTTAGGATTGAGAAAGTCCCCGGCAACGGCGCCAAAAACTTGATAAAAGGATTTTACCAAGGTCGTATTCCACGGGGTCCTCTCATAAACCAATACTCACACTTCTCATAGACGGTCTAAACATTTGAAATTGGTTTGGTTTGATTACGAAATTCAGAAATAAAGGCAAAGATTAGCAATACTAACAAAGTTTAAACAAGAGAGAAAGGTGGATCAAATCAAAGACAAAGGAGGTTCACTTGGAAGAATAGTTTCATCATGCTCAAGAGTAATAAAAGAACAAACAAACCAATCTAGATCGAGTTTGCATTCGGATGACCATGCATTTCACTTCAATAGACTTAATGCACTCTCGTAGCACCAAATCCCTATCCTAATACCACTCAACTTAGGCTCTCGCTCTCAAGCTAAGTGAAAAAGGATGCACTCTAAGTGTTTGATGAAATGCCAAGACACAAGACCCTCTCTTAGGACTCTATGACCACAAGGCTAGGCATAACACTCTCATATCAATGCCCTAACACTAAGAGATTCACCAAAAAGCCTTTCAAAACTCAATTGAATGAAAATCCACATGCACACCAAGTGTTCGATAAAATGCCCAAGAGAGAAATCAAGTGGAAATGGTTGAAATAAGTTGATCTAATCTCTTAGAACACACTCACTTCAATCCCTAGACCTACAATCTATGCAATCCAAGCACTCTCATGCATCAAATCACATTGAATGGACCAAATCAAGCAAACATGGCATAAAATGGCATTAAGAACAAGTATAGGAATCATCCTCATACAACCAAGATCAATCATGCAAGTTCTATACAATCATCCCTCTATCATAGCACAACTAATCTACCCATCCAAGATGAACCTAGGAACTTAGCCACACATGGCCAAGGGAGTAAGGAAAAGAGAAGGGAAGTTGATCACCAAGAACACCATGGAGTGGATCCTTGAATCAATCTTCAAATCTCCACTTTTAAGCTCCTCTCCCAAGGTTTGTTGACTTCAATCCAAGCTCCAATTGCTCCAATTAGCTCCACTTAGCTCCAGAAATGAGTCCTAGGGTTTATGAGGTTGTAGGTATGTGTTTGGGGTTCAAGAGAGATGATAGAATATGTGAAAGATCCCCAAAAATCGTCTTTAAATAGGATTCTGCTGGCATACACGTCGTGTATGAGTACACGTCGTGTATAACTACACGTCGTGTACCCTAAAATCTGCACAGACTGCAATTTTGCTTCGTTCGTTTCTCCCTCATCCGAGCTCCGATTTGGCTTCCGTTTGGTCCTATGGACTCCTTGTCATCTCTACTTCGATGCCATAACCTGAAAATGCACATAGATAACTCCAATAGACCACGAATTTTGCTCCAAAGTGGCGACCGGACAACAAATGGACACTTTGCGCAAAATATCAATAAAAGCATATAGAGCATGGCATCTCACGATCAAACACGGGTATTTCATAGGTCAATCATAGGCCCAAAATGCACTAAATAAAGTCACATCAAAACCGCCTAGGAAGAAAGCAAGAGGTGATGGAGGAAACAAAAAAAAGCAGAACAATGGAAGAAGAAGAGTTGTTTCTTTCAGTTACCTTATTGGGAGTTCAATAAGTTGCGACACAATCTGGATGTTATGCACATAGAGAAGAATGTGTGCGATAATATCATGTACACTTTGATAAATGAGAAAGATCGAAGTAAGGATCACCTGAAAGCAAGGATGGATTTGAAAATGATGAAAATCAGAAGAGAGCTTTGGCCAAGACCAGATGGGAAAACTTGTCCAGCAGCTATATACACAATGGGTAAACGAGAAATTCAAACAATGCTCGAAACCTTGAAAGACATTGTTGTACCAGATGGATACTCAAGCAACATATCTCGTTGTGTTGATGTGGAGAACTGAAAGATATTAGGGTTGAAAACTCATGATTGTCATATATTAATACATGAACTTCTACCATTGTCCATCCGAAATGTGTTGCCTGCATGAGAGTGAGATGATTATGAATCCAGAGTTGTCTGATTTTGATAATTCCACTGATCTACCCCTATCCAGGCCTGGAATTGCAGAGTTCGATGATTAACTAGTGTTTGGTAAAATCATTTTGAGCTAAGTGTTATTGTTCTATATTCAATATTCGAATGTTTGACATAAATATTTGGATTTGGATTTGCAGATATGGCTCCTCGTTCAGGACCGTGGATATGCGCCTGAGACCCGATATGGTGGTAAGTCGATTACAAATTAGTCATTATGTAAATATATTATATCAACTTAAATCATTTAAATGAATAACAATTTGTAGGAGAAAGCTCGCAAGAATTCAGCCGCCCGGAGGACTTACACCTCACCCCACACTGGAGGGTCAAAGAAGTTGCGAGTTAGAGGACTGGAGTTGGTAATAATTCAGTTCAAATTGCTAATAATTTTTTTGTATTAGTACCTTTTAGAAAGTGTATTGATATTGTTTAGTTCATACACCTGTAGGCAACTGAAAGGGGAGGAAATGCGCCCAGTAGAGGTGAGTTGTATGATATCACTCACACAAAGAAGGATCAGACTTACACTGATCCTAATGTGGTAAGTACTTGATCACCTATTCCAATCTAACAAAACAATCTCCAATAGTGCCTATTTAATTAACTTTGGTTTGTGAAACCCATTTTTGTCATCAATGTGCAGCCTCGGATTCTGGAGCTGACCCATGATCCCACAGTCCCGACATTTCCTTCTGCGAACGATGCACTCAGACTTGTCTATCCGAAGGAGCACAGTGGTAGAGTTCGCGGTATAGGAGCTGGCGTGACCCCCTCCCAGGTAATGTAATGTAGTATATGATATATGTAAATTTAAAATAGTCAAATTCTAATTATTTGATGTCTTTGTCTATTCAGGTTAATATGAGTAGGAGGCGTGGTGGAGCAGTCGGTGGATCGAGTCAGGGTAGTAGTTCAGCTACTACCACTCACGTCTTCGGCCATTGTCCCACCGAGGATCGAGTGAGGGTGTTAGAGGCAGAGGTTCAGCGCTTGAGCCATCTGGAGGAGGAGGTTCAGCGGCTCAGCCAGTTGGTGGGTTCATCTTCTGAGGGAAAAGGGAGGATGCCCCCAGATATGGATGCCGATGACCTGGACTCGTACGATGAAGAGGAGGATGAGTAGGTAGCTGAAAAGTTTAGGTGGATGTTTTAGGTGCATGTGTTAGGAGAATGTTTTAGGAGAATATTTTAGGAGAATGTTTTAGGAGGATGTTTTCGACATTTATATGCAGTATGTTTATTGATTGGAAAAGTGAATTGTGAAAATGAAATCGATGTATGCAGGAAAATTTATGCAGGTATTGGCACTAGAAGAGTATGAGAACAGGAAAATTAGCGTCGGTCGAACTATAATAGCGTCGGTCACGACCGACGCTAAATGCCCTAAAGGTCAACGCGTTGTTGACCAGCCAAACGCGGTTTAGCGTCGGTCCTGTAACATAGCGTCGGTCACCAAAATGATCGACGCTAAATGCTAACCACTCAACCGGTTGGTGGTTCGACCGAAACAAATTTAGCGTCGGTTGGCACGAGTTTTAGCGTCGGTTGACCAAACGACCGACGCTAATGTTTAGCGTCACCAGATTTGGCGTCGGTCTTACTGACCGACGCTATATATTTTGGCGTCGGTCACTGACCGACGCTAAAGCGCGTGTCTAACCGACGCCAAACAGCAGTTTTTTTGTAGTGTAGGAGGGGCGCTATCAGAAATCCTCAGGATAAAGAAGGTTAAGCTAATGGGAGAGGTACGAGAAATGGAAGGAGTTGACTACCTCCCAATCAAGTTCTTGCTCGATTACATCTGTAAAGGAAGTTCACCTCAAGACCTGAAAATGAGGGCGTTCGCTTTGATTCTGTATGGGACCGTCCTGTTTTTTACGATCCCTGGTTATATCGATGAATGTGTGATCAAGGTGTTCGAGAGAGACCTTCAGGGAATGAACCCCATGTTTGCCATTTTGTCTAAAACCTTTGCGGCTTTGGATATGTGTTATCTCAGCTATGAAAGAACGTTGTATGCCAGTGCTCCACTCTTGGTCATCTGGATATTCGGACACCTGAAGCCGTCACCAGACATGGGCATCCCCTACACACGCTACTCCATGGCATATGATATGACCAGCAGTACCACAGATGAATTTCTTGAAAGTCAGGGAGAGTATTTGAGGGCGACCCGAGCCCAATGGCGTGGATACTTCTGTCAGCTGGAAGCAGAAAACATAAACTGGAGAGCGGCATGGATGCCAAGGATGAATGTTTTGTACAGGTGTGGAGGTTATTTCTGGGTACCTCTTCCTGGTCTGAGAGGTTGCATAGGATACGCCCCTAGTATGTTCAGAAGGCAGGTTGATTGCTGGCAGTTCATACCCCCGATAAGAGGTATGGGAGGATCTCACTTCCGATACTCTGATGCTGATTATGGGGTTAAGTTTCAAAGGGTGATCGGAGCATGGAAAGATCCAAGGAAGATTGGGCATTCTTGGAGTTCTGAGGAAACTTTGGTTGTTCAGTATCGTGTCGCCAATGGTTACCCCGACTGGCAGCAGCAACGAGGAAGGATGCCCACCCAGAGCTTATATGAAAGGAGTTGCAAGAGGAAAATAGGCACATCTAGCGAGCAGGAAGATTGAGTTAGCTCTAAGAGGTATGCGGAGTTAGAATTCAAGTTGAAGGAGCTACAGTTAGAGAATGAAGAGAAGACTCAGCTGTGGGGAAAATCTGAAGCCGAAAAGAGGGGTCTAGTGGGAAAAGTTAGAAGCTTGGAGAGACAGTTAGCAGGTAACGATAAGGAACTTATGAATTTGAGGAAACAGATAGAAGAGCTTCAACAGAACTGGGAAATGGGAAAGAGGACCATCGAGGATTTGGAGCACACAATAGCAAGGGGACAAGATGATTTCATCCAGAGAAGGGGCTATATGGAGGCGGCCAAGAAGCTGGTAGCTGAAATCAAGGGTAGAGCTCGTTTTCTGGCCAAGGATTTAAGGGACCACATGGGAGATAATCCCGGGTTGAGAAGCGAGGGACCAAGGCTATGGGAGTTCCTGACCCTTCTTCAGGAAGAGTTGGCTCAATATGCAAGGTGTTCCATCCCGGAGTAGGTCATCAGGAGGACGTCGTGACGTGTTGCAATGACCGGTCGTTGTCTTTAATTTCACTAAGAACTATGTATTTCTGGGTTGTAAAATAACGGGTAACTTCCCCCGCAAAACATTATTAAGAGGGTTTATCTGTAATGGTACTTAAATACGCCAAGCTGTTAGGCGTAGCTACCTTTATAAAATAGTTATGTTGTGGCAACAATATCGTATTCATACATCTTTTAAAACCATCATGCATATCATGCATCATCCAAAGTTTGACATAAACTCATCTTAAGTAATGAAACTAATTTCCACAGACATTCTTGAAATTGATCGACAAATAACATCGGTTCCGACACCCAAGTATTGGACTCGCTCGAAAGCTAAACTCATGACTGATCAAGTAATTGAGGGTCTCCAGAGGGAATTGGATGAGATAAAAGGGAAGCTAACGGGAATCGATGAGATGAAAGAGCAAATGAACCAACTAGTAAAGATGATGATCAAAGGAAAGCAAGATGAGGAAAATGAGGACGTCAAGGTGAAGCTTTTCAAAGCTGCTTTTGGGTCTCATGACGAAGGGCCATCAGGTGTAAAGACGCCGTTAGGCAATGCCGAGACTGAGGGACCTAAGGAGGATCAGGAGGATGAAGAAATTATCGACCCACACACTGTTGGAGAGGGCCCGAAGCAGTCTGAGTCTCCCAGGGGGCATGATCGATGGGAATACCTGGAGGAAAGGCTTAGGGCAGTTGAGGGGATGGACTCCTATAGCACTATCAACGCCTCACAGTTATGTCTCGTACCCGATGTCGTGATACCTCCAAAGTTTAAAATGCCAGATTTCGAGAAGTATGATGGCACCACATGCCCAATGAATCATCTGATTATGTATTGTAACAAAATGGCAAGCCACACTCACAACGACAAATTAATGATGCATTGTTTCCAGAATAGTTTGGGGGGCACAACGACACGTTGGTATATGCAACTCGAAAGGGTGAGGATTAAGAGGTGGCAGGACATTGCAGATACTTTTATGAAGCATTACAAGCATAACCAAGATTTGGCGCCAGATAAAGAGGACTTGAGGAACATGGAAAAGAAAGAAAGTTAGTCATTCCGGGAGTATGCTCATAGATGGAGGGAGAAAGCGGCTGAAGAACAACCCCCTGTATCTGAAAAGGAGTTGGTTTCAATATTTTTTGAAACGCTGAACTCACCTTTCTATAATAACATGCTAGGAAGCATCACATCAAATTTCTCTGACCTACTAGTGATTGGGGAGAGAATTGAGAAGGGGATAAAGCATGGAAAGGTGGAGTTCACGAAGCTTCCAAGAAGACCAACACCACTCGAAGGAAAGAAGATGTGAATGCCGCGACATTTGGGCCTTCAAAGGGTAGAAATTGAGTACATCAAGCACCGAATAATCAATCATCCTCCTATGTGGTATCTGCTGCACCCGTGGTCCAGAATCCACCTTTTCCTCCACAAATCAGGGTAGAAACCGGTGCCAATAACCAGCAAAGGGGACACCCGGGATTTCAACCAAGAGCCTATCAAGGTGGTCAGTCGGGGGGAAGCCAGGGGCAAGGAGGTTTCAACAAATCCAGGCCCCAAGTGCTAATTGATCCTATCCCGATTTCGTACACAGAGTTGTTTCCGCGGCTAATGCAAAACAAGCAGATTGTCCCCATACCTCTAGAAACTTTGCAACCTCCTTACCCTAGCTGGTATGATCCGAATCTTCATTGTGAGTATCATGCTGGGGGCACCCGGACATACAGTTGAGAACTGCAAAAGCTTCAAATATAAGGTACAATAGCTAGTAAGGGCCGGTTGGCTAAAATTCGAAGAACAACCAAGACGACCTGACGTCAATCAAAATCCGCTCCCTAGCCACGAGGGACGTGGAACTAATGCAGTAGAAATGGAGGAGCCTTACCAGGAAAGGACAAAGGTTGCGGAGGTTGAGACATCATTGAAATATGTGTGTAAGCTGCTTATTGACAACAATTACATCGAAGTCGTTAGAGGGCGGGATGATCTGTTAGAGCAGGAAGGAGTTTGTATGTATCATGGTGGCATGGTGGGTCACGCCACTCAAGAGTGTATACCATTTAAGGAAAAATTATAAGAGCTTATGGATTCCAAATTAATTACCTTCTACTCAGGAACCGGAGGGGAAACTGACATTTGCATGGCCTCGTCACAAGATGAAATCCCAAGCTTCCCAAATCATGTAATTCGCTATCAATCATCTGTCACGTCATCTGCACCCCTTCAGGGCATGAAACCTCTTATTATCAGAACTCCCCGGCCGTTTGAGTATAAAAGCTCCAAAGCAGCCCCATGGAACTACTCTTGCCAAATCAATGGCGATGAAAACACAAGTTTACGGATAATGACGAATATAACGGGTTTAAGCAGAGTCACCAGGACGGGAGGCACTACGGTCTGGCAGAAGAACCTATAGAGGAGGAAAGAGCTCGAAAGGAAGAGATAAGTAGGGGAAAAAGAGGATCACCCGATGCGGTCGGACCTGACTTCTTTAAAAGTCAGGAAGGGAACCATAAAGAGGAAGAAATGGAAAGCCTCGCACCAAGGGTTACGGATAAAGAAGCTTGTGAATTCTTGAAGCTTGTGAAGAAAAATTGAATTCAAAGTGGTAGAACAGCTCAATCGCCTGCCGACAAGGATCTCGCTCTTGTCCTTGATGCTGACCTCAGAACCACACCGACAGGCTCTACTGAAGGTGTTGAACCAGGCTCATGTTTGTCACAACGTTTCAGTAGAAAGGCTAGATGGAATTGTAGGGGAAGTCCTCACGAATGGGAAGATTACTTTTAACGAGGATGAAATTCCCCCTGAAGGAACAGGTCATACTAAGGCCCTACACATCTCTGTCAAGTGCAATGATTTCATGGTAGCGCGGGTTCTCATAGACAACGGTTCGGCTCTAAATGTTATACCGAAATCTACTTTAAATAAGCTACCCATTGATGACACATTGTTGTAAGGGCATTTGACGGAACCAAGCATCAGGTGATCGGAGAGATAGAGCTACCAATACAAGTGGGACCTCAAGTTTTTAAGGTGGACTTTCACGTCATGGACATCAACCCTACATACAGTCTTTTACTAGGACGACCATGGTTGCATGCCGCAGGAGTGGTCCCTTCGTCTCTTCACCAGAAGCTCAAATTTGTCATCGATGGAAAATTGATAGAGGTATTCGGAGAGCAAGACTTGTTGATATCCAGAGCTCCAGACGCACCATACGTGGAAGCAGCAGAGGAAGCTATCGAGAGCGCCTTTCAAACGGTCGAAATAGAAGATGTCTCATATGTAGGAGAGCGGGAAGGAAACCCCAATGTCCAAGTGGCTCGAGCTACATTGATGTCAGCCAAATGCTTAGTCAAGGATTTGCATTACTCAGAATGGCAAGAGCTTTTGAAGGAACCCATTCAGCTCAAGGGGAACATGAACCGTTATGGGTTGGGATACGCCCCCAAAGGTGATGACATGAAAAGGATTCAAGGAGAGAAAAAGAGGAGGATGTCACAATTTGGGGGAAACGAGCTATACGGCGAATGAATCATCATCCCTCATATTACAAGAACTTTCAGGAGCGCAGGAAGGATCAATGCAAGGGGAGAGGACGACATCCAGGGTATAGCAGTCATTTTCTCAGGATTGGAAGAGCTATCTATCCACATGGTGAACAAGATGTTGAAAGTATGGATTGGGTGCACCAGCTTGGTCCGGAGGAAGATCTGAACAACTGGGTTTCCATGGAGTTTCCATCGCCTTCGATCATGTAACGACTCTAAAATATAATAAAAAATAATCGTAGGCTTCCTACTGGTGTAACCTCACTTTGCATTTGGCACGTTTTTATCATTATAATAAAATACTTTCCTTCATACGTCCATTTGCCCATCTCGGATTGGATTCATTTTCATTATTTTTACTTACATACATAACAGGACCACCAATTCATGTGAGAACAACGAAGTGATTCATGGTTTAAAAGTTGACTTTGACTATCCGATTTATGAAATGGAAACCGAGGAAAGCGGAGAGGACGTGATCCCTGAGACATATTGGATGATAGAAAATGAGGAGCGTTCTTTAGCAAGGGACACGACACACTTTCATACTTGCACGCTAAAGTTTGTGGACTTATGCCTTCACCAAAGGGTTAACCCCCCAATACTTCTCTGTTACTCGCTCATTGTACGCTTTCAACCCTCATACACACTTTCATACTTGTTAACTAAAGTCATTGCCATACGCCTTACAAGGAATCGTCCTCGTAGAGCCAAAAACGTATCAAGGACGTCCAACAGTCAACCTCCAGTTGAACCACTTTATTGGTCCACCATTCGAACTGGGCGAATCAATGACAATGTCTTTAACCAAGACCAGATTGGAGTGAGCAATAGAAGATTCAATAGTAATGTCCAAGTGTAGCAAAAAGAGACCAACCAGACAAAGTTGAAGCAAACAATAGGGGAGATTTATTCTCTTTAACTCTAGTTTCAAGGATAACAAGAATATCCAAGTTGTTATCAATAGAAAACTTCAAAATGAACTAATGTTTAGAGGGTAGATTGAACCCTCTCATGTTCGAGCAAATGAGTTTCATAAATAAGGAGGTTTAAGTTAGATCTTCTTACCATCGATATTTACCTTTTTGGTTTCCTTCTTGACCACAAGTATTTCTTTTAGCTCGAGGAGAAGGAATGGAGATATGCAGTGAGGTAAAAACATCATGACTTATGATAATGACATTATCTAGCACTTCCTCCCACTAGCTATGAGCCTATGACTGTCACATCCACATTATTCACTACAGTCCGAACCACTGTGACAGTTTTGGAGACATTGCTAGTAGTTAGTAATTCCATAACAGTAGAGTCTTCTTCTAATTGCACCTTCATGTCAACCTTAAATATTGGTGTTCCCTTAACTGAAACAATTTTGGTCACATTGCCTATATCAATCATACTCTCTTTGCTAGCATCAAATATAACCTATAGTTCTTCATTCTCATTAGAAGATGACTTAGAAGAATTTGCCTGAATTTATAACTAGAGTAGCATGACAAGCAGAGGCAGAGTCAACTTCGGTTGCCAAACAACCTTCTTATTAACCTCTTTCTACAAGTCAGGCCTATCTTCTTTACCACTTGTATATTCTACTTCCAAAATGACACGCTCATGCCCTTCAAGCTCAACCGGTATAATGGAACATTTTTCATTAGTTTCATTCATTAGAACACAAACCTTTGCAAAAGACAAACATATTAGTATGAAGCAGGACGCCAATGATACTAGCAATCCTTCTAATCCCTTTCTTAACGAACATGGGAGTAGGAACATGACGAAACTTAACCCATATAAGATTCATTTTCAGAGGAATTTCAATAGGCTCAATATCCATCTCCCATCTCCTAAAATGAATCAGTTCATTATGCAGATGTCATGGCCCAGCAACAAGAACTCAATCGCTCACTTCAACTGAGAGAAATTGGTCTAGGAACATACCTGAATCCATAAGAGTGACTTGAGCAAAACCTTCTCTCCCCCATTATGCTTTAGGAAGAACGAACCGCGGTGATCAAACGTTACAACCATGACGAACGACTTGACTAGTTCAGTCGAAACACAAATCATGGCACATTCAACTATATCGTGCCAAATGGTTGGCTGATTCTTGGTCCAACCGGCCGGCCCGGTATAGGTTTAACCACCATGGTTTTCACTGGGCGGGCGATGTAACCATGGTGACGAGTGTAGACTATAGTGTGTCTTCCACCCGAAGGAAGGAATAATTTAGGAAAGGAACGGAACGGAAAAACAACACTCTTCTCCACTTGCGCAACCACTTCTCCAGTGAACGAAAGAAAGATCCCTGTGTTCAATGTCCCAAACGACGCGGCAGAGGCGTCCGGATCTATCGTCGTCGGAGGCATCGCCGGAGCCATACACGAAGGTCGATAAACCATCTAGATCTTCCCTTAATGCGGAGCAACAGCAGCTTGGATGGTTTATGCCCTTGCTTGCTTTAGGACTTCTGCGTTACATGAGTGCCACTTCCAACATCATCCATGACTGCGATGAGGTTTTCAACTACTGGGAGCCTCTTCATTACCTTCTCTACAAATCCGGTTTTCAGACTTGGGAATACAGGCAGCCAAACCAATACTCTATTCCTTCTGTTTAAATTAGTTTTCACTCCAAACTCTTCTTCTTTATTTGTGAATAATTGTGATTATTATTATCTATACTTCATGCAGTTCCCAGTTTGCTCTTCGATCTTACTTGTATATTAATTTCCATCAACTAGTCGGTCTGCCAGCTTCATGGCTGTTCACAGATGATAAAGTAAGATTTCTGTTTTCGTTTTCGGAACTCTTCGTGCATTTTAGGGTAGACCTCAATGGCTTGTATTCACCTCCCTCCATCTTTGGCAGGTGAGAGTATTCTATGCAGTAAGGCTGTTCATTGGACTTATCTCTGTTATAGCAGATGCCACCCTTGTAGTGGCCCTTTCCAGGAAGTATGGCAAGCGTCTTGCTTCATATGCACTTGCAATGCTTTGCCTAACCAGTGGTTGTTTCTTCGCTAGCACGAGTAAGTTGGTGTTTGGTTGCTTCATATGCACTTTCAAAATCTACTGCCATGTACTCTCTCTTCTATTTGCTAGTGATGTTCGTCATTAGTATTGAATTTAGCCAATCACTTGGTTATCTCTGGTAGTTTCGTTCCACCTACCTGATCACTGATCAGCTAGCAGTTATCGCCTACCCTGCCTTTCCCCCCTCAATATTTCAAACTAACCAGTGTTCTGATTATGCTTTACCAGGTTTTCTGCCGAGTTCTTTCTCTATGTATGCCGTGAGTCTCTCTTCAGGGTTATTTCTCCTCGAGAAGCCTGCTCTGGCTGTTTCTGTGGCAGCTATTGGGGTACTCCTCGGCTGGCCCTTCTCGATATTGGCTTTCCTTCCAATTACCCTTTTTTCCTTGTTCAAGAGATTCAAGATATCATTTTTTGCGGGTGCAGTCACATCTATTGCACTTATTGTAAGTAATGGTTGTGGCTTTCATTGAGTTAGCTAAACACTACTTGAGTAAATTCTTTAAGATGATTTTAAGCCACATTCATGTTCTAAACTATTGAATGGTTGGATGCTTCTAGGTACTTTCTGTACTTGTTGACTATCACTACTACGGGCGGTGGACATCATCTGTTTTGAATATCTTGGTCTACAATGTTGCAGGAGGTGGTGAGAGCCATTTGTATGGGACTGAAGGGCCTCTCTTTTACCTAAGGAATGCATTTAACAATTTCAACTTCTGTCTGGTTCTTGCTTTACTATTCCTGGTTATTTTTCCAATTCTGAGGAGAAAGTACACTCATGACCTACTGATAGTGGTCTCCCCTCTTTATATCTGGCTTGGTTTTATGTCTTTACAGCCACACAAAGAAGAAAGGTTCGTTTATCTTGCTTGTGCTACTTTTTCAAGTTCCTGCTAAGCTAGCCCTTTGCTCCCTAGTTATGTTTGCCAATTGTTTAGTGAGATTTTGTATATCATTGCTACTTTTGTTTTTGTAGTTTCCATCGTACTTGTCCCATGGATGAAATCCTACCAATACATTTTAGTGGGTTCTGGTACTTGCTTTAGTTTCGGAAGTTCCGTTTTAGTACTTTGACGTTTTCCAGTGTGCATTTGGTTCTGTGATTGAATACCAAAGATGACAGGTCTTATATTAGAACAGTAGTCAATTTCACCTGCTTGAGAGTGGTGACTGGTAAAATGGAGAGAAAACTTGCAATGCTGAGATATTGGTGGGCATGCTGATATCAAATGGGCATTCATATGTTGTCGCAGTTTCTGGAGAATATGATTGCAAATCTAATGCTATTTAATGATGTGTCAATAGTTCAAGACAGTGGTTGTTATTTTTGGCGGTGATCTGATGATGAATACATAACAGTAAGCTGGTTAAGAACACCAGCTCTAGATGTCATATCTCTAATTGGAACAGTAAGAAATTTACTCTATTGAGGCTAGTGATAGTGATAATGGAAGTAGAAATTGAGATACTTAGATATCTGTGGGCATACTGATATTACATGGTCGTTCTTATGTTATATCATAGTGGTAACTGGTGAACGAAAAATTGATTGGATTGCAAATCCATCTTAGTATGATTGGATCGATAGTTCAGGACAGCATCAGTTGTTATTGTTGGTGCATGATCTAATAATGTAATGCGTAAATGTAAATTGTTTAGGAACACAAGCCACACTCTGTCATCACTGGTTTAGTAGGCAACAGTGGAGATTGTGTCTAGTTGGGGTAAGAAACAAAGTCCTATGTTGTAGGGATGTGGTAGATAGTGAAAAAGTTACTATTACCATTAGTTATGGTTTGGTATTTAAAGGTTTATATTTCACTTTGATCAGTAAAAGTTCAAGTGATTTGTATGCATAAATACTATGCTCTTTTGTTATGTGTTAGCATTTTTGTATAACAATGATCGAAGGATCTATCGAATGGTACGCTTATGTAATAGTGAAAAAGTTACTATTACCATTTGTTATAGTTTGGTGTTTAAAGGTTTATATTTCACTTTGATAAGTAAAAGTTCAAGTGATTCGTATGCATAAATACTATGCTCTTTTGTTGTGTGTTAGCATTTCTTATAACAATGATCGATTGAATGGTACACTTATGTGGTAATGCTGACATTAAAAGTATCAAAGTGCCATTTGTGAATGGAACAGTTCTAGATACCTCTGACTAAGTTAATTACTGTCAAGATGTTCAAGATTTTCCTGGTCTTGGTTAGGAACCAAATCTCATATACTCATCATGCAGTGTCTTAATTACATTATTATTTCGTAGGTCAGTAGAAGTACAGAAAGTTGGACTTGATGTCTAATGTGTTTTTCATTCTTGAATGGAATTGTATATGTTTAAAATCGGATGCGTAATAGTTTGGTGTTCCTTAAATAAGGTCTTACGTGCTTATCCTTCGGATGGGTGTCTAAGACATGGTTGACCTGCTAATTACAGGTTCCTTTACCCAGTCTATCCTCTTGTTTGTGTTGCTGCTTCTGCGGTTATTGAGAGCTTTCCCGATCTTGTCAAAGAGAAGCACAATCCAAATGACAATTCTGTTATAGTAATAGTACGTACTCATCTTTTCTACTGTATCATTGAGATCATAGAATCATTGTGTGTCCTGTTTAATTGTTATATTGCCCTCTTATTTTCTCCAGATAGCTAAGGTTCTTAGACCATTGATGCTCAGCATGATATTATGTGCTTCACACGCTCGAACATTTTCATTGGTTAATGCATATGCTGCTCCAATGGAAGTTTACAAGGTTTTAGATCACTATCATGAAGCAGGAACAGGTATTGTTTTTCAGGGTTATCTAGTTCAGTTTGTGATCTTGACTCTAGGAGAATCTAATTTATGTGAGGGTAATCTTAGACTCTTGGGTGTATTGCTTTGCAAGGAGTTATTTTTTGATGATAAAAGCTTTGTTCGAAGTTATAATATTTGGTTTTGGAGAAGGATTTGGAAACTGTTATGTCCATACGTTTGTGCTCACTTGTTTTCCATGTCTTTTTAGTTATAAAATTATGTTGTTTAGCTTAAGCTTATAGTCAACTCCAGTTCTGGAGAAGATCTATCCCATGAACTAGTTGCACAAGCCAAAACAATAATATTGTTGACAAGGTGTGTTAATGGTGGGAATCAGTTATGGATGCAGCCTGAAAATAGTTTTTTCAATACGAGTTTAGAAGAGGAAAAATAGCTGGGAGTGTGGTGGCTTTTTTGTATTCAATCCCAGGATCAAACCTTCAGGTTAACATCACAAATTAGAAGTAGATAAGAACTTAAATACATCATTTATCAGTTTGTTTCAACTGATCGAGAAAGAAAAGGAGGAAAGGGGGTAGTTTTTAAGGATTTTATCGTTAGACCTAATTTTTTGTCTTTGCTGGGATGCTTTACAGCAGTATATACAAGGCATTATTTATCAAGCTCCAAGTTACTATGAAGTAGAGTTTCAGTTGGGTTGTTGCTACATTGCAGGTTCTGTTCTTTGTGTCGGAAGTGAATGGCACCGCTTCCCTTCTTCATTTTTTGTGCCTGATTATGTGGGTGAAGTCCGATGGATCGATGATGGGTTTCGAGGTCTACTTCCTTTGCCATTCAATTCGTCGTTGGGCGGCACATCAGCAGCTCCTCCTTATTTTAACAACAAGAATAAGGCGTCAGATCTGCAATACGTTATGTTTCTCATCTCTTCATCATCTCCTCTTTGGATTTGTTATTTCTTGTATTGCAATTGAATTGAATATCTAATATTATACCTACATGCAGCTCCATGATATCGAAGCTTGTGATTTCTTGGTAGAGCTTCAACTTAATCGACCTTATCCTTCTCGTGGAAGTGACTTGTCAAAATGGGAGGTAACACTACTATAAGTTCTTTCTTGATATCTGTCCTCAACTTCGGAGTCATGTTAACATGCTTACACACTTTCCATTGTTTCAGCCAATAGCGGCATTGCCATACCTGGACAGGGAGTTGTCGCCTCCATTTTATCGTTCGTTCTTCATCCCATTTCTGTGGCAGGAGAAGAATGTGTTTGGAATGTACAAGTTGCTTAAAAGAGTACCTAAACAGCATGCATAGTGGCAGTAATTTTGTGGAGTAAGTTCCCTGTTCTAGTCCTAACTGGGTTTGGTGTCAGCAATTGAGGCATTGATTGACCCCCCTGACTTAACAACGTTAGCTCTTCATTGCTTCTTTCTGGTATTTTGTTGGTTTGAGTTATACCAGGAGAAACTGTATTGTTTTGGTTTTTTTTCTGTGGTATATTTCTGTACACAAGTTGCTGTAGAAACCCTTGATAATTATGATGTTGAACGACTGCTTAGTTCCTGTTTTATCTGAGACTAAGGAGGTTTCAGATTGATGTTGGTACTGTTATCATTTGACTCTACTCGATTTGGAATGCATGTCTCTCTCTCTTATTTGTTCTTCCTCTTAAATTGTACCTTTATTCTGAAATGGCTATGGCTAGTTTGAGACAAAATTGACTCTTGCCTGGTTTAACTGACCGTTTCAAAGTTTGAAGACTTACTTCTTTCATATATAGATAATTATTAATCCTTTGGTTGAGTAATTTTTTTTTTGAAGGAAAGTCACCAATATTATTTACTTTCGTGAATTGTATTACATTGTTCCATCAAAACATCGGACAACCAATTCGGAGGGCCTACCCTATGGAAAGGTGAAGACAGAAAAAGAGAGTGCCTAGCTACAGCTTTAGTGACTCCTTTTTGATCCCTCCTAGCGAACTTGATCTCAAAGCCCGGATTGCGAGCTTACCCTTGGCCTCGAAGATGGCAACATCCGTGTTGCACTTGACTTTTGATGCGGGAGATTTTCACTCACAACTATCAAGGTCGTATTCCACGAGGGCTCTCTCAATAGCAACTACTCACACGGTTCATGGACGGTCTATTCATTTAAAATAAGTTTTGGTTTGAAATAAGAACAATTGAAAACATAAAAGAAACTAAACAAACAAGCAAAACAAAAGGGTGCAAATCAAAGGTAAAGGAGGTTAACTTGGAAAGATAGGTTCATCATGCTCAAGAGGTATAAATGCACAAACAAGCCAAACATGATCGAGGATGCAATCGAATGACCACGCAAATCCCTTCTATAGAATCAATGCACTCTCGTCGCACCAAATCCCTATCCTATAACCACTCAACCTAGGCTCTCGCTCTCAAGCTAAGTGACTAAGGATGCATTAAAGGTGTTTGATGAAATGCCAAGCTACAAAACCCTCTCCTATGACTCTATGACCACTAGGCTAGACACCACACTCTCATGTCAATGTCCTAACACTAAGAGAATCATCCAAAGACTAATCAAAGTTCAATTGAGTGAAAATCCTAATGCACACCAAGTGTTCGATAAAATGCACAAGTGAGAAATCATGCAACCATGGTTGAATTGAGATGATCTAATCTCTTACAACACACTCCCTTCAATCCCTAGACCTACAATCCATGTAATCCAAGCACTCTCATGCATTACATTACAAATAATAGACCAATCAAGCCATAGCCATCAATGGAATTAACAACAAGTCATAGAGACCATCCTCATACAATCCAAGAACAATCATAGCATGTTTGTACAATTCACCTCTATCCTAGCACAACCATTTATCAATCCAAGAAAACCTAAGAAATCAGCCACACATGGCCAAGGAAACAAAAGAGAAAGAAAGAGAGATGATCACCAAGAACACCATGGCAATCCTCCTCTTGCAAGCTCCTCTCCAAGGTTGTGGGCTTCAATCCAAGCTCCTCTACTTTGATTTGCACCTTGCTCTAGGGTTGTGAAGGATTGGTTGATGAGGAGAAAGTGTTCGAGAAGTTGAGAGGAAAAAGGAATGAGATCGGCGAGTGTAAAATTATATTGAGCTCCCCCTTTTTAATTCGCCTCCTTCCTCTTTATATACTGCACCGGACAACCCTTATATTTTCGGCGAAAACTATGTAACATTTTCGCCGAAAATGCCTTTGTAAACCCGACCGGCTGATGCATTCCTTCATAGATTTTCGGTGAAAACATTGGGAAGTTTTCGCCGAAAATGACTTCATTGATCAGATGTCCGCCGACTGCTTAGAATTTTCGGTCCGAGAACTCTAGGTTCTCGCCGAAAACTTCTTCAGCTGAAAGTGCATTTTCTTCGATCTTGCATCGGCCGTATCTCCTCCGTCCTAGCTCCGATTGACCTCCCGTTTGATCCTACGTGCTCCTTGTCACCAGTACTACAATGCCAAGACCTGAAAATACACAGAAAACAGCTCCAATAGACATGTAATTGGCCTCAAAGTAGCAACCGGACAACAAATGGACACTTAGCACAAAACTTCAATAAAAGCATATTAAGCATGACATTTAAGGATCAAACACGGGCATTTCATAGGCTAATCGAAGGCTTAAAATGCACCAAATAAAGTCACATCAAATTCCCCTACGACTAAGCTTTGCTTGTCCTCAAGCAAATAAACTAGAACACATCCAAGCTCACAAATGACAAGATCGGTCCATTGAGATTCAAGCAATAACAATTCGGCTTAAATTGTTCCACAAACAAACTTAACCTACACATGCAAGAACATCAATCAAACAAGTCTAGACCTCACTATTTTCTGCACACTTCAAGTAGTGGTTAATTGGGATACAGACAAACCGACCACGACAACACCAACTCTAATCAAAAGGGCTTGAACTCGGGAAAATGGAACGGATAAGGCGGGGATAGGAAAGTTTAGAGAGTGGTGAGTGATCATGATGTGGCCATCGCCTCGACTTCATCCGCTTCTAGATCCGCACTTTACAAACTCGGGCGTAGGATCAAGGGCTACATTTGAGAACTTTTTTTTCCTTTCTTTTCTTTCTCTTTTCTTTTTCATCATTTTTTTTCCTTTCTTTTTTTTTCTTTTTTTTTCCTACTGCATACTAGTGCTTGATCCAACACTTCACTTAGGTGTTGAACCTGCCTAGCTCACAGCCTTTGCTTTTGCTAGTGCTCAACCCGACACTTCACTTAGGTGCCGAGCTTGCCTAGCTTTAGCTTTTCTTTTCTTTTCTTTTGACTTTAGCCACTTGATCCTTAGCCTCTTAACAACTTCCACACAAGATTTCGAATTGGATTCCATCTAATCTCAAGCCACAAATCAAAAAGGTGAAGAAAACATGGAAAATGGGTGAACCTTCATCATCTTAGATCGGTGTTATCGAGTGGTACAAAAACACGTATCAACCAATCAACCAACACACAAGAGTGATAAAATCTCTGTTCTGGCCTAGACTCATTTGATATTAGTGCTAGCATGCTGGTTATAGGTTCTAAGTGGAACAGTCTAAACATCATTGTGAAAGCTTGAAGTCAATTAAACACCAAAAGTCAAGAACCGAATGATTCTACAATAAAGGAATTTGAAAACAATCAAGATCATGCAAATCAAGCATAGCCAGCATAGCCTTAGACTTCTACCGACAAATAATCACACCAAACCTCAAACTCCCCTACGACTAACATGAGCATTGTCCTCAATGATCAAGAGAGAGAAGGTAAGGTGGAACGAAGTTACCGCGTTGGTAGAGAGGAGTATAGGAGGTAATAGTGATGAAAGAGTTCCATGATGATCGTTGGTGAAGAGTGATCCCAATTGCTTGCCAAACCTTATTCAAAAACTAAAACAACACAAAAACCTCGAACAACAATTAAAAGCGAAAAATTAAAGATAACATGGGGTGCCTCCCAAGAAGCGCTTGGTTACCGTCTTAAGCTCGACGATACCTGTGTTATGGTGTCCAACTTAGTACCTCCTTGATGTCAAGTAGCTTCTTCCACAATGAAAGTTGAGCTCCAAGAAACATCTTGGGAGAATGGTAGACTAGCCAATGCAGAATGATGCTTGTATAGCACTTGATACCTTGGGGTGGCTTGCTACCTTTGAAATTTGGGACTTGAGGAAGAAAGTATAGTAGGGGGCCACCATTTAGCTCCATCGTCTCCAAGTTGGTGATGCCACTCGAAGAGTCTTCCGGTTCAAACATGGGCGACTCCTCTTCCATTATCACCTTAGGGGGGGTTATGAAGCTTGTGTCCGTCTCTTGACACAAGTACTTCATGATCAAGCAAGAAGATTGAAGAGTACTCACAATCCTTGGTGGGACCACAATAGAGTGGTGTTGTTCACTTTCGTGCTCCACTCTCGGTGTCACCTCTTCTTGAAGAGTCTTCAAATCATCTCTCACCACCTCTAAAGTGTCATCATCCTCAAGTCTCCTTGGTTCTTCTATCCTCACATCATCGTTACTTGGTGTTTCCATGGGAAAAACATGCTCCTCAATCTCCTCCACTACCAAATCTTCTTCCGTGTCAAGCTCCTCGGATTCACAAGTGTCATCTTCATCATCATAAACATGCTCCAAATGATTGGGATGTCGCTCATTCTCAAGAATCTTCGTGACGAGCTCTATGCTTTGAGATAAGCGATTAACTCGGTTTGCATTATCCTCCGCAATTCGTAACATCTCTAGCATGAAAGGAGGTGGAAGAGGTTTCTCATGGCTCATAAAATCCTCTTGGGGAGACTCACTTTCTTCCTCTTCCATGACAAGCACTTCCGGTTCAAAGGTGTCGGTGATGAGCTTCACACTTTGAGTTAAACGATCCAACCGGGCCGCATTATCTTCCGCAATTTGCAACATCTCCTCAGTTGTGGGGGGAGATGGAGAGTGTTGTTCATACTCTAGAGCTTCCTTGATGAGCGTCACGCCTTGAGCTAAACGATTAAGTTGGTTCGCATTGTCTTCCGCAATCTTCAAAGTTTCCTCAAGTGTGGGAAGAGGTGGAGAAGGTTCCTCATAGCTTACAAACTCCTCTCGAGGACGCTCGCTTTCTCTAACCATCTTAAAAAGCTCCTCTAGCATGGAAGGCGGTGGAGAATGTTGTTCATGACTTGTGAAATCCTCTTGATAATACTCCGGTAAGACTTGGTGGTAGGGTGGAGATGGATAAGGACATTGCTCATTCCACATGGGTGTTGAAACTTGTTGTTCTTGACCCCACCATTGGTTATCTTCCTCACAAGTTTCTTGGTAGTAGTTGGGTGAAGTAGGATGACCATAGTATGGGTTAGGAGATGGATTCCACCCTTGATAGGTACCATAACCATTACCTCCATTCCACGAGTTCATCTTACTTGCAACCTTGCTCCCATGAACTAGAAAGGTGGATAAGGGACCTACAAACACGCACAACAAACACAACCAAGTAGTACAACAATGCGGGATAACAAAACCACAAAAAGAAATAACAAAGAAGCAAAACTAAAACGGAAGGAAGTGAATAGAACGGTCCACTACTAAATGCTTTCAAAGGATTGAGAAAGGTCCCCGACAACAGCGCCAAAAACTTGATGCAGGAGATTTTCACTCACAACTATCAAGGTCGTATTCCACGAGGGCTCTCTCAATAGCAACTACTCACACGGTTCATGGACGGTCTATTCATTTAAAATAAGTTTTGGTTTGAAATAAGAACAATTGAAAACATAAAAGAAACTAAACAAACAAGCAAAACAAAAGGGTGCAAATCAAAGGTAAAGGAGGTTAACTTGGAAAGATAGGTTCATCATGCTCAAGAGGTATAAATGCATAAACAAGCCAAACATGATCGAGGATGCAATCGAATGACCACGCAAATCCCTTCTATAGACTCAATGCACTCTCGTCCCACCAAATCCCTATCCTATAACCACTCAACCTAGGCTCTCGCTCTCAAGCTAAGTGACTAAGGATGCATTAAAGGTGTTTGATGAAATGCCAAGCTACAAAACCCTCTCCTATGGCTCTATGACCACTAGGCTAGACACCACACTCTCATGTCAATGTCCTAACACTAAGAGAATCATCCAAAGACTAATCAAAGTTCAATTGAGTGAAAATCCTAATGCACACACCATGGTTGAATTGAGATGATCTAATCTCTTAGAACACACTCCCTTCAATCCCTAGACCTACAATCCATGTAATCCAAGCACTCTCATGCATTACATTACAAATAATAGACCAATCAAGCCATAGCCATCAATGGAATTAACAACAAGTCATAGAGACCATCCTCATACAATCCAAGAACAATCATAACATGTTTGTACAATTCACCTCTATCCTAGCACAACCATTTATCAATCCAAGAAAACCTAAGAAATCAGCCACACATGGCCAAGGAAACAAAAGAGAAAGAAAGAGAGATGATCACCAAGAACACCATGGCAATCCTCCTCTTGCAAGCTCCTCTCCAAGGTTGTGGGCTTCAATCCAAGCTCCTCTACTTTGATTTGCACCTTGCTCTAGGGTTGTGAAGGATTGGTTGATGAGGAGAAAGTGTTCGAGAAGTTGAGAGGAAAAAGGAATGAGATCGGCGAGTGTAAAATTATATTGAGCTCCCCCTTTTTAATTCGCCTCCTTTCTCTTTATATACTGCACCGGACAACCCTTATATTTTCGGCGAAAACTATGTAACATTTTCGCCGAAAATGCCTTTGTAAACTCGACCGGCTGATGCATTCCTTCATAGATTTTCGGTGAAAACATTGGGAAGTTTTCGCCGAAAATGACTTCATTGATCATATGTCCGCCGACTGCTTAGAATTTTCGGTCCGAGAACTCTAGGTTCTCGCCGAAAACTTCTTCAGCTGAAAGTGCATTTTCTTCGATCTTGCATCGGCCGTATCTCCTCCGTCCTAGCTCCGATTGACCTCCCGTTTGATCCTACGTGCTCCTTGTAACCAGTACTACAATGCCAAGACCTGAAAATACACAGAAAACAGCTCCAATAGACATGGAATTGGCCTCAAAGTAGCAACCGGACAACAAATGCACACTTAGCACAAAACTTCAATAAAAAACATATTAAGCATGGCATTTAAGGATCAAACATGGGCATTTCATAGGCTAATCGAAGGCTTAAAATGCACCAAATAAAGTCACATCAAATTTACCATTCGGTGGTGGATGACACAGCCCACATCGGGGTAGGACGTCCCTGTGAGGCCGTGTACTTCCATCCCTAGCTGCAAGCCAATCCCTTAGATCCGCCTTGGCTATATTCACTCAGCTTGGGTGATCTTATTATTCCATATGCACGTGTTTCGTTCCTGCCACACTGCACCCAACACCATAAATGCCAATTGAGTAGTTTCTTTCATGTTATTGGTGATAAAGGTTAGCAGCCACTCACTGAAATGCGAGAAATCGTGCAAGTCAGCCATCACCTCCTGGGTAAGTTACGCAATTCTCCAACAATCTTGTGCCGCCAGGCAGAGAAAGAACAAGTGCCAATCTGTCTCATCTTCGCTGCCACATAAACCACTCTCCATGGGACCTGGACACGTCTCCTATACATATTCTCCTTAGTCGGCCCCACATCTCTACACAGCCGCCACACCAAATGCTTGACCCTCGGTGGTACCTTGATTCTTCAAATGGTTGATCACTCACTTTGCATTTGCAATATTGTTTGGCCATGATCACCATCAATTGTGAGCTGGTACGTATACTGCACTGATAAGTGATAACCGCCATCTCTATTGTAATGCCAAATCAACTCGTCATTTCTATCATACCTTGAAAGCGGTATGTCAGTGATGATACTAGTGTCCCTCTCATTAAAGAGATTTTCGATCAGCACTTCATCCCACTCCCGAGCTCTAGGTATCATCAACTCGCTAACCTTCAGATTTTCTAGTCCCACAACTGGAATTGATGTAGGCACGAACCCGTCGTCTTCTCGAAGCCACGGGTCGGTCCAAGCCCTAGTGGTTACTTCGTTTCCAATTCTCCATCTAACTCCATGATCCAACACAATTTAAGACGACTTAATGCTCTTCCAAACAAGGCTCGGGCGGGAGCCCTTTTGAGCCGACAGAAAAGTCCCTTCATGGAAGTATTTTGCTTTGAAGACCTTTAAAACTAGAGCATTATGGTCGGAAGTAAACTTCCAACTTTGTTTTCCCAACATAGCCAGATTGAAGCTTGTGAGATCCCGAAAACCTAAACCACCATGTTATTTCCTCGGGCATAGACGACCTCACCTCATCTAAGAAACTTCATCTCCACCAACCCCTTTTCGCGCCCCACCAAAAACTATTCATCATCATCTCGATTTCTTCCGTAAGTATTTTTAGGAGAAGGAATGCATTCATACTATAAGTAGGAATAACATGAAACACTGCTTTAATCAACACTTCCTTACCCCCAAAAGAAAGAAATCGACTTCTCCAGCTTTGGATCCTTCTCCAGATAGAGTCTCTGGTGTGTTAAAACACCTATTTTTTTCTCCCACCAACCAGATAAGGCAATCTCAAATATCTTCCGGTATCGATTGCTCTACCAATGCCAAGGATTGCCGAGAGGCCCTCCTTAAGCATATCGTGTATATTCCTACTGAAGAATACACCTGACTTGGTGAGATTAACTGCTTGGCCGGAAGCTGCTAAATAAACATTGAGAATAAGTTTCAAATGATGCACCTCTGGAATGGTAGCTCTGCAAAAAAAAGAAATTTTCGTAAGCAAAAACTAGGTGTGAGATGATGGGAGCACCCCCTGCACACCCGCACACCGTGAATAAGGCTCTCGCCACCTCCACCTTCTTCAACACAGATCAGAAACAAAAAAGGTAAGAGCAGGGCAACCTTGTCGCAAACCTCTCTCTGGGACAATGGGTCCCACCTTTTCCGAATTAACTGTAACAATATACTCCACTGAGCAAACACACATCATCATCTAGCTAACCCATCTCCTGTCAAAATCAAACTTACAGAGCACTGCTTTCAAATATTCCCAAGCGACCCTATCGTAAGCCTTAGAGACATCAACTTTGACTCCCATTTCGCCGGTCTTTGCATTCTGAATCTTTTCCATGTGATGCAGCGACTCAAAAGCAAGTAGGACATTATCAGTAATAGATCTGTTCTTAATGAAGATCGATTTCTCCGTGGAAATGAGCGTAGGCATAAATCCCTGAAGTCGATTCTCTAATACCTTAGCCACAATCCTGTAGAGCATATTACATAGCGATATCGGTTGGAGATCCTTAATCTACTTCAGGCTGGTATAAGCATGATACTAGTCAGGTTGAGACTAGCCGACATCACACTAGAGTCCAGCCACGCACAACACGTCCTAAAGATTTCACCTCCAATCATCGGCCATAACGCCTGGTAGAAACCCAGGTTAAACCCACCAGGACCTGTAGCTTCGCTTGGTTGAGTGAGACGGTTGATTACTATGTTGGACCTTTGAGACGACGTCTCTAAATTCCACTTCAGTAAAGGGTCGAAGCCGCACCGTGCTATCACGCATATCAACCTTCGGTTCCAACCCATCAACCACTTAATCAAAGACCAACGTGTCACGCCAAAAAAAATTCTGGAAATATTCCCTCGCAACTTCCCCCATGTCTTTGTTTTCCGTCGCCCAGCTCCCATCATTTCGCTGCAAAGGATTTAGTTTCTTGAATTTTTGTCGACCATTGGCAATCACATGAAAGTAGTGAATGTTGAGGTCACAGTGTTTATGCCATAACTGCTTAGCACGCTGCTTCCAATGAGTCTCCTCTTTCTGTAACGCACATAAAAGCTCAGACCCACATATGTTATAATTACTCGAGCCTTCCTCATGCAGCCTATTCAACTCTCTCTTCAGATTTGTTATCTCATCCTTGTGGCCTCTCTAAAGCATGTATCCCCTACACTCCAAATCCACCGCGCAAGCAGACAGCTTCTACTCCAGGTTCCAACCAACTCCATCGCGCCACATGCGCTCCATATTGTCTCTGAAGTTCGGTTCCTGAGACCATTTGTTCTCGAATCAAAATCTCTTACTCCCCATCCGTATCACCAACCTTTGTTTTGAGCAGAACCAGAGAATGGTCCAAGCTCGGCACTACCAAATTACTAAGGTTCACGTCCAGGTTCTCGGTGAGCTACTCATCATTTGCCATTGCACTATTAAGGCATTAGTCAACGTGATTAGGTTTCCACGAAAGCGCTCCCATGTGAACGGCTAACCATGCAGCAGAAGGTCCACCAACCCACAATCCTCTACCGCTGCCCGGAAGTCGTCCAATAAAGGTTGAGGATGCACATGAATCCCTCTCGCTTGTCTTCCGGGTGTAACAAATAATTGAAGTCACCAATACAGATCCATGACATATTCGGTCTCAGAGAACGTAACATATACCAAGAATCATGCCGTCGACTCCTCTCAGGATAACCATAGAAGTCAGTTAACTACGAGGAAGAGCCATCCTCCTTCCTTATATCAATGTTGATAAAATTCCTCGAGTAAGTAACAAGATGAATTTGACCACCATCCCTCCAAAACACTCCCATGCCCCCATTATGACCATCCACATCAACCGCAAAGAAACCATCAAAATGAATTCGCCTGCTAATCTCCTTGATCATTTGTTTCATACAAAGTGTCTCAATCAAAATAACAACATCCGACCGATGAGCTTTAACTAGCTCATCCACAACCTGAACTGCACGAGACTGGCCCAATCCTCGACAGTTCCAGCATAACACGATCATTGCGGTAGGTAGGTCCTAGACACCGGGCCTGCCAGAACCACGTTTTTTTAGGCATGACTCCTCCTTTCATTCATACCTTCCTCATCACTGCTCATTCCGTTTCTCCTTCTTTTTCGGTCATCAGCCAGTTTCACTCCCTCCATATCTTTCATCTCGATTGCTCTTGTCACCACCCTTCCTTGCCGATCAGCTGCCATAACCTCAAGATTTCCCAACAAAGCTTGAACATTACTAGTGATTGGTCTGCCAAAATAAGAAATATTAGTGGGAAATTGTTCCACCTTCTTCTCGGGCGCTACAAGGCATTATTCACCGCCTAGGACGAAAGGTTTATTGAACTCAGCTTCAAGTGTTGGTTCCCAGCGTCTGACCAACTCATTCTCCGGTGTCTTATACCAAATTTCATAGTGACGTTCGATATGATCAATTTTTCCACACACATAGCAGAAAGTAGGTAGTTTCTCGTACTGATACTTCCCAAGTAGCCACTCTCCTCCGGGTTTACGCACCTTTCTCTCGATCTTGAGTGGTTTAGTAAAATCCATATTTGTTTGCATTCGGTTATGTGAGACGGCTAATAACTATGTTGGACCTTTGGGAAAATTCTTGGGACGTGACTGTGAGGAGCACCTGTAGTCGGCCCTCATTGGTCTTGCCCATCTTCATCGGGACGGAGTGGATCTTCCTATGAATGCTCCTAGGGTTGTGCCCTTCGTATCCACGATCGAGAGTCGGTGTGCCAGAGTTGTCGCTTGGTCTCAGGAGAGGAGGCATGCAACTCACAATGACGAGGCAGGGACCTTTGGTGATTCTCAGAGCTAGATGGATTTCATCGAGGCTAAGCTGCAGACTATGAGGGTGGATGTCAAGGACATTAGGCGTAAGCGTAACTAGAGAGATATGCTGACTATTCTGCAGGGGGATGATGATCACCTGGTTGAGAGACGCGTCCGCACCTACCAGAGGCGTCGTCAAAACTCGCCAGCACCATTAAGCCTCCTCGATCACGACCCCGGGGTGACACACCCTCATATCCTCCTTTGTTTCCTTTTTCCCTCTATGACATTGAATGACTGTGATGCATTCTATTTTATTTTCTTTCATACATTTGGATGTTATTTTATTGTATTTTATTTTTTCGTGGATGATGATGATGGACCTTTATATTTCGCGTATTTGAAGTGTTATTATTGTTGCTGCTTCTCGTTTGTGATGATCGTGTGCGTATGATTGCATGTTATGCCCATTATCCCTTTTCCCCATTTGACGGAATTTGAGCCAAACTCTCCGTTTTGCTTTATTTATGTCTACTGTGTGTGCTCGCTTGTGTAGAGGTTTGTTCGGTAGTTGTTGGCTCGCGGTTTCGTTAGTGGATTGTTTCGTGTCATCTCTACCACCTCCGCTCTTTTTTCGTCAGCAACATCTTCCAAACTCTTGTCTCCCATATCAAACGTAAGAGTAGGTTTGGAATAGAATGGATTAATTTCCTCTTAGGTTACAACCTATATTTATACAAGTGTCGACAGCTTTCCTATCAATGATAGGAAACTCTACGTAGGATATAACTACCTAATTAAGGACTCTATACATGGTAATTATCTCTAAATAAGACAAGAGAATAAATCATGACTAATCTGGATTATTCTTTCTACACTCCCCCTCAAGCTTGATGTTGTAGATGTTAGACAACCCGAGCTTGAATACAAAATTGTCAAACATATATTTGGACAATGCTTTGGTAAACACATCCCCTGTTTGCTGTTTAGAGGGAACATACTCCATATGTATGACTCCATTATTCACTTTCTCAGTAATAAAGTGTCTGTCAACTTCGACATGCTTCGTCCTGTCATGATGAACAAGATTTTTTACCATACTAAGAGCTGATTGGCTATCACCTAAGAGTTGAACTGCTTCGTTGCTTCCAATCTTCAATTCTGCTACGAATCTAGACAACCATATTCCTTCACAGATGTTAAGGGCAATAGCACGATATTCAGCTTCAGCACTACTTCTGGATACAACATCCTGCTTCTTACTTCGCCATGTTACTAGGTTACCCCACACATATGTGCAATAACCAGTAGTAGATCTCCGATTAGTGAGTTCTCCTGCCCAGCTAGCATCAGTGTACACAGAAACTTTTCGAGTATTATGTTTCTGGAAGAACAATCCAAGGCCTGGGGCCCCTTTTAAGTATCGCAAAATTCGATCCACCATTTCTTGATGTTCTTCATTCGGGTTCTACATATATGTTGACTCACGATTCCCACGGAGTAAGATATATCAGGTCGAGTATGAGCAAGATAAATTAGTTGCCCAACTAATCTTTGGTACTTTCCTTTATCTACCAGAGGAATATCACCCTCTCTGGTTAGCTTTTTGTTGGCCTCCATTGACGTGTCCACCGGTCTACAACCCAACATCCCTGTCTCACTCAGCAAATCGAGAATATATTTTTGTTGGGAGAGAACAATCCCTTTTCTAGACTTGGCAACTTCAATTCCCAAAAAATACCGTAGTTCCCCCAAGTCTTTCAGCTCAAATTTAGCAGCAAGCTGTTTTTTAAGGCTGTAATTTTTACTTCATCATCACCTGTTATGATTATATCGTCTACATAGATGATTAAGACTGCCATCTTCCCTGAAGTATTATGCTTAACAAACATTGTATGGTCAGTTTGACACTGATAATAGCCTCCTGCTTTAACTGTCTTAGCAAATCTTTCAAACCAAGCACGAGGTGACTGTTTAAGGCCATCTTCCCTGAAGTATTATGCTTAACAAACATTGTATGGTCAGTTTGACACTGATAATAGCCTCCTGCTTTAACTGTCTTAGCAAATCTTTCAAACCAAGCACGAGGTGACTCGTTTAAGGCCATATAGTGCCTTCTTCAGCTTACACACTTCTCCTTTTTTAGGTATGGGAAGTCCAGGAGGGACATTCATAAACACTTCTTCAGCCAAATCTCCATTGGAAGGCATTCTTTATATCGAACGGATGTAACTTCCAATCTAGGTTGACTTCAAGAGATAATAAAACCCGAATAGTATTAAGTTTCGCAACCGGGGCAAAAGTCTCCTCATAGTCCATGCCATAAGATTGAGTGAAGCCACGAGCCACTAGCCTGGCTTTATATCTTTCAATTGTACGATCAACATTATACTTCACAGTGAATAGCTATTTGCAGTCAACAGTTCGGCGATTAGGAGGTAATTTCACAATTTCCCAAGTCTAATTTCTCTTAAGAGCATTTAGTTCCTCCTATACAGCCTGTTTCCATCGCGGATGAGCTAGTGCTTCCTGAATGTTGTTTGGAAAAATCACTTCATCCAAGCTGCTAGTAAAACTTCTGTAGCTCTTACTTAGACCTTCATATTATACCTTGTTCCCTATGGGATGCTTAGTAGTGCATGATCGTACTCCCTTTCTCTGCGCAATAGGTATGTCAAGGTCATTTTGAGCTGCAGTTTCCTCAATTTCCTCTAGGTATTGTTCTGCTCGTACCTCATGTTCAACCTCATGAACAAACTCAGGACTCGGCTGGTCGGTAGGAGCTTCCTTGTTTCGTCGTTGATAGACACGCATGTTAGGAACAAATTTCTCCCCCTGAACTGTAGTAGTAGGTATCTCAGTCCCATTAGGTAAGGCACCCACATCCACTGTACTAATATCCAAAAAATGACAAAACTGGGATTCGGTAGACTGCTCCCCCTGAATCGCAGATTTGGAGAATTAGGGCTGTTGTTCAAAAAATGATACATCACGCGTATTGTAGACCTTCTTGGTAGTTGGAGAGTAACACTTGTATCCCTTTTGTTGATTAGAGTACCTAATAAAGATACACTAGTGAGATCAAGGGTCAAGTTTGCTCCGATTTACTGGTGACGTATGAACAAAGGTTGTACACCCGAATATTCGGGGAGGCAGATCTGAAGTAAAAATAGGTAACTGAGGATATTGGTTAAGAAGGACTTGTCGGGGTGTTTGAAAACCAAGAGGACGACTTGGCATACGATTGATGAGATACGTTGCTGTCAAGACAGCTTCTCCCCATAGATAGGTAGGTACATTTTGAGCAAACATACAAGCTCTGGCAACCTCCAGTAAATGTCTATTCTTTCATTCAGCGGTCCCATTCTGCTGAGGAATCTCAACACAGGAGTTGGCATGTATATGCCCTTTTGAGCAAGAAACGTGCTAAGGATACTGTTAAAATAATCCTTTGCATTATCAGTTTTTAAGACTTGAACCTGAGCTTGAAACTGAGTATGGATCATCTGACAGAATGTCTGAAAAATAGTAGCTGTTTCAGACTTTTCCTTCATTAGGAATGTCCAAGTCATACGTGTGTGATCATCAATGAATGTGATAAACCATCGAGTACCATTAAGGTTTTTCACCCGCATAGGACCCCAAATATCACTATGAATCACTGAGAAAGGTTTAATAGGTCGGTAGTCAATGCTTGGATAAGTAGTCCGAGTTGCTTAGTTAGCTGGCAAACTTCACACTTAAAGAACATAGCCTTTTTATTCTGAAATAAATGGGGTAACATGTGTTTCAAATACACAAAGCTCGGATGTCCGAGACGAAAATGCCATAAAAGAACTTCATTATCTTTACTATGACTGCTAGAGACTACATTAGATATGCTATGTCTGTCACCAGATACCAACTCCTTGCTATCCATGCAACCCATCCGAAGGACATAGAGACCATCACTCGCCTCCAGTTTGCCAATCATCCTCTCTGATCCCACCTCCTGTAACACACAACCAGTAGGACTGAACTTAGTTTCGCAATTGAGATCAGAGGTAATTTGACTAATGGACTGCAAGTTGCACGTCAGTTTTGGGACAAATAGGACTGGAAACAGAGTGATTTTGGGTGTAAGTCGAACCCATCTGAACCCCTCAACAGTCGCGAGACTTCCATCGGCTACCCTCACACTAGCTTTCCTAGGATAAGGTTGTAGGTCTCGTATCGCATCCTTACAACCAGTCATAGTATCTAAAGCACCCGAGTCTGAAATCCAAATATTTTGATGATGATTTAGACTAAGAAAAGCTGTAGGAATCGTACCGTTATTGGCAAACATGCTGGAGAATCCCTCAGAGTTAGACGAGGATGGCTGACCCACCTTTAAAGCTTGAGCCAACAATTTTTTGAGTGCGGTAATCTGACCAGCAGAGAATTGAGTGTCATTGGTCGGTGCCGGAGAAGCTTCAGCTGTGGTAGTATTAGCGCGACTCTGGGCAGCCCGCAGTTCAGATTTGGACTTCCACCCTTTAGGCTTGCCACCAAGAAGTTTCCAGCACTCATTCTTAGTGTGCCACTTCCTCCCACAATATTCACAAATCGTTGTAGAAGCATCAGTAGCTACTGGTTGTCCAGATTTGGAATATAGGGCATCAACGGATGATTTTTCAGTTTCTGCGCGAAGAGCAGACCCTTCAAGGTTGGTCTTGGGATCAGCAAGCATCACCTGTCGTCGATATTCTTCTTGACGAATTATAGCTACAGCCTCTTCAAGATTAGGGAATGGCTTTGTGGCCATGATCCGACCTTTGGCGTCATCAAGATCACGGTTTAGCCCGAGCAGGAAATGGAGGGTGCGTTTCTTATCAACAACTTTCTTGTAAGTTTTTGTATCCTTAGTAGTGTCCCATTCATAAGTCTCGAACACATAAAGTTGCAGCCAAGCATGAGATAGAGTATTGTAATACTCATTAGTGGTCATAGAACCTTGCTTGAGATTGAAGATTTCAGTCTCCAACTCCAACAGAGCAGAAGAGTTGTCAGTTGTGGAGTATGTCTTTTTGGCATGATCCCACCATATGGATTTTGTCGTATCATGAAACATATAATTGTTTCCTATCTTCGGATCCATAATTGATATCAACCAAAACCGAACAAGATTATCATCATTGTTCCATTGTTCAAACGCAGCATCAGCAGCCTCCGGTTTTGCAGTAACACCGGTTAGGTATCCTCCTTTGGTGCGACCGGTGATAAACATCTGGACGGACCTGGATCATTGGAGATAGTTGCTGCTGTTGAGCTTTGGAATATCAAGACCGCCGGATAGGAGGTCAGGATTCGAAGCCATACTCTCTGACACAATCGGTGTAGAGGTGGCGGAAGAAGAAGAAGAAGAAGAATCAAGAGTACTGTCGACAATATCAGAGTCCTCATTGTCAGATTTCATAACCGACGAGGATAGGGCCGGCGGCTGCGGAAGAGTTCACCGTCGGCTCTGATACCATATCAAACGTAAGAGTAGGTTTGGAATAGAATGGATTAATTTCCTCTTAGGTTACAACCTATATTTATAAAAGTGTCGACAGCTTTCCTATCAATGATGGAAACTCTACGCAGGAGATAACTACCTAATTAGGGACTATACATGGTAATTATCTCTAAATAAGACAAGAGAATAAATCATGACTAATCTGGATTATTCTTTCTACATCCCATTTTTTGTCCGACGAGGACATTGTCCAATCTAAGTGTGGAGTGAGTAGGTGTTTGTTGAGGGTTACAACATGTTTATGCTTCATTTGTTGTGCATCTTGACTGGATGATTGATGAGGATTGGATGTATGGTGTGAGGAGATGTATTCTTTGGCGTGCTTTGAAATCGTGTATGTTTGCTTCCTCGCGTACTCTCAATTGCTTGTAACTCGACATGTTGTTTGCTGAATTGGCTTGCTACCTCTCATATGGTAAAGTTAATGCGGCGTGTCTATAAATGCCAACAGATTCAACAATTTGAAGAGGTCGGCTTTGGGCACACTTTGGGAGTTTTATGGTGAACACCACCTCCTCTTCAACCATTCTCTTCTACTCCAAGTTCCTCCTAAACCAAATCCACCATCATTCATCATCATCCAACATTGGGGAGCATCTCTTGGAGCTTGGCAACCCTTGATTGGAAGAAGCATGCCTCAATTCCAACAACTAGGTTGTTTCTTTTCCTTCTCATTCATATGTAGCTAAACCCTCTTAGGGTTAAGACTTGTGGAACACTACAAGAAAACAATACTTTAGTCACGGTTTTTAGGCTGCATTAGTCACGGTTTTTACCGTGACAAAAAAATTTAGTCACGGTTTAACAAACCGTGACTAAATCGACCAAAATTAGTCACGGTTTTTCTATAAACCGTGACTAAGGTTAGTCACGGTTTATAGAAAAACCGTGACTAAGGTTAGTCACGGTTTATAGAAAAACCGTGACTAATTTTGGTCGATTTAGTCACGATTTATAGAAAAATCGTGACTAATTTTGGTCACGGTTCATAAGAAAATCGTGACTAATATTTGTAGTGACCAAAGTGCAAATTGTCAGTGATTCAATTTGTAATTTTCTCGAATTATAGAAACAAACCCTCATTTCTTTCCGTTATGCAAACTAATCCAAATACTTTGACAGTTAACAAAATGTCCCATTAAACTCTTAAAATTATGCAAACTAGTCACTCCATTTTACAGGATTTCTAATAGGTCATTAATTTATTTATTGGTTTAAAATAACAGAAATTACAATTTTAATTAATTAACAAATAAAAAAATATAAATTTTAATTAATATAAAATAAAAAATGTCATTCGGTGGCTGCGGAGAAAGAAAGAGAAGGACGGCGGCGATATTATGTCGTCCCCACCGATGGAACTTCTCTTCAAGCCTCCACTCGCGGTGGATCTAGGCCGCCGGAGGTTGCGGATTGTGGTCACCGGTGGAGCTGGATTTGTTGCGAGCCATCACCACCAACGGCGTCGCCAACGGCACCTCAAAATCCTCATCCATGCCTCCTCCTCCTCCGTCCTCATCATCCACCTCCAATCTCAAATCAGATCTGCTCTCATTCAAATCCCTAAAGCTGAAGACCAAGCAGCAGGAGCATCTGATCTGCGTCTCAATCCGATTCAAATCCCTAAAGCTAAAGATGAATAATGGTGGTTGAAGAAGAGAAGAAGATGATGTTTGGGAGGGGAATCGGATGAAAAAGGAAAGAGTGAATGAACATGATTAGAAGGAGAGAGAGAATGGTGAGAATGATGATCAACGATCCGCGTGAGAGAATGGTGAGAATGAAATTGCCAACGTGGCATTGTGGGATGGTTTGGGTATTAACTTTGTCACGGTTTATTAAAAACCGTGACTAATTTTGTCACGATTTTATTAAAACCGTGACTAAATCTGTCACGATTTTAAATAAACCGTGATAAAATTAGTCACGGTTCACAATAAATCGTGACAAAATTAGTCACGGTTCACAATAAACCGTGACAAAATTAGTCACGGTTCACATAAACCGTGACAAAATTGTCACGGTTCACTATAAACCGTGACAAATTAGTCACGGTTTTAATAAAACCATGACTAATTTGTCACGGTTTTTAATAACCGTGACAAATTAGTCACGATTATTAAAAACCGTGACAAATTAGTCATGGTTTTATTAAAACCGTGACAAATTAGTCACGGTTTACATAAACCGTGACAAATTGTCCGTTTTAATAAAACCATGACTAATTTGTCACGGTTTTTAATAATCGTGACTAATTAGTCACGGTTTTCAAAACTGTGACTAAAAAACCATGACTAATCCTATATTTTCTTGTAGTGGAACCCTAAGAGGAGTGTCAGATCCATCATGAATTGAAGTTTAATTGTTGCTTTTGTATTTGTGATTAATGTCATGTTCTATTTCACACTTGTTCCTCATTAAAGTTTTTTCATGTTTGGGTTTAAGCTTGATTCATGTATGGTTTGCTTGGTTTTGTGGTTTGATTTGTCCAAGAGAGTGATCTTATCCTAGATTGTTGGAATGAATGCCTATATAATCATTGCACTAGAGAGGGACAAATTCTAGGTTTGTTTGAGGTGAAATTCCTCTTGGGCATTTTATCGAACACTTGGCGGGCAACTAGGTTTTATCTTATTTGAGTGTGGGACCGATTGGTGAGTGTTTAGTGGTCGACTTAGGGTCTCGAGAGAGTCCTAAGGCCTAGTTGCCCAATTTCTCAATCTTTCTGAAGGAGCTCCATTGATGCTTGGAACACTTCTCTACAAGTTATGGGTTCCCCTAGGTGAAAAATCTTCTTACCTAGATTCCCCAACTTCTAATCCTCTCTGAATTTCACCGATTATAGAGTTCCATTGAAGTTTGGAACCCTTCCCTTCAAGCTCTGAATTCCCCCCAAGTGAAAAATCTTATTACCTATATTCCCCAATTCCCTAGTCTCTCTGAAAATCATTGGTTCAAAGCTCCATTGAAGCTTGGAACCCTCCTCCGCAAACTCTGGATTACCAGGTGAAAATCTTCTTCACCCAGATATGATTGCTTCTCTATTTGTTGCTTCGAGTAGCAAAGCTCGGTTCTTCAACCGATTTGGGGCTTACCCATCTCCATTGCGTAGTCGGGGCAAATCTTACTTGCATGTTTTTTAGCTTGGATTTTGCTAGTGGGTTCCTTAATTTTTTTAATGTTTGTCTCTGGTGTGCATATGAACCCACATGACATGTACTTTACAGTTTTGAACTCTACTCGATATGCCTGTGTGTATATGAACCCCCTGGAGGACTTGATGTAAGCTAGGGTGACAGGGAAGAAGGTAGAGGGAATAATAAAAATGTTGGGATTGGGTTGATTCTTAAAATTTAAATGTTGTCTAGTTAGCATCCATGTAGTCCGTAATGATTAGGATAATTCCGTTTGAGTCCACATAAGCTTTTCATTCATTATTTGGATAGTGTGAAAAATCGTGAATATTAAACTGAATTTAGTGGTACCGGATGAACGAAATAAAGTTTAGCCGTGAGGATAACTGATTTAAAAAATGTTAGGGGTTGTTTGGTATGGGTGCTAATCAATTCATTAGCACCCAATACCATGCTAATGGCTATTAGCCATGTTTTTCTTAAAGTCATTAACTAGCTAATGGGTGCTAAATGTGGGGTGTTTTAATATCCTACCTTTGAGGAGGATTTCTAAAAGAGGAGAAGGATATTGGAATTTTCGGACACATATTCCCCTCTTATTATTGTACAATTACATGCCACTAATAATTGCACTCCCTCTTTCCCCATCTGCCTTCCAACGACCAACTCTGGCTTTCTAAAAGGAGAGAAGGCGTGCTTCACCCCAACCCGACGACGATTTCAGAAATCCTCACCATCTGAATCAAAGATCGATCGTTCAGGAACAATATTCGACGGCGCTTCACCGGAGGTGAGTCTTCTTGCTGGGTCCTGTAGCTCGTCTGTGTTTAGCTCCGTCCGGTACATCATCTTCGACAGCTATCAGATGATGAAGATACAGCTTTTCTATTAACAGCTCCTACCAATAAAATTGCGATTCCTAGCTAGTTTTCTCTTGCCGGAGATACTGTTAGTCGTCAGTCATTCCTTCATCTTTCTCTGTCAATAAATGATTTAGATTGCTGCATAACCACGTTTTATCACCCCTTGTTGATTTGTTGTTAAGATTGAGGGTTTCCTTGCTTAGCGCTGTTCATGATGATAACAAAGTTGCAGCTATTTCTAAAATTGTGATTCCTAGCTATGTTCTGTCTAGGGCTGGGAAATCGGTTAAGGTTAACGGGTTAAAAAAATTGACCGACCAATTTCGGTTAACCATTGGTTAACCGATGAAATTTTTGGTCGGGGGCGGTCAAATGAATTAAAACTTTTCGGTCATCGGTTAAAAGTGGTTAACCGACGGTTGACCGCTGGTTAACCGTTATCACCGATTTGGCCGAAAGCAAAGTGGGTACAAATTAGGGTTGATAATTAACATTGTGAATTTTTTTGCGGCTTCGTCACTTCACTCTCTCTCTCGAGTCTCGACGGAGTCGAAATCTCTCCAGTCTCCAGCCTTCATCACTTTACTCTCTCTATCGACTCCATCGATTCTTCAATCACCACTCACCACTGGTCGCCACCTTCGATCTCCAGTCGGCAGCCAACGCCAATTCCAAGTTTCCAACCACATCACTCTCTCACTCCGTCGATCTGCAACCTTCTGCCTTCCGCCGATTCCCAACCCTATTCACCAGCCTTTCCGCTGCCGTCGAACTCCAGCCAGCGACGTTATGCGGCTCTGAATCGACTCTAGTCGGAAGCCAGCACCCAGCCACATCACTCCCTCACTCTCGACTCTGTCGATCTCCAGCGGTCCAGCCTTCATTCTTCGGCCTTCTGTCGATTCTTCATTCACCGCCGGTAAGTGCTCTTCTTTCTTCTTCTATTTCGTTTTCTTTCTCCTCTCTCAACTCTCAATCTCATTGCTTGCTTCGAAATGATGTAGGAACATGGGAGCTCGATTCGATTGGTCAAGCTACGTTTGCACATAAATCTGATTTAGTTTGAATTGTTATTGGTATATTTCTGGAATACTTGGCGTTTGAATTGTTATTGGTACATTTCTAGAATAGTGGCGTGGACTGTTAACTGATAGGTGAAGAGGAAAGTTGGAATACTTGGTGCTTGTGTATTTAGCTTGGTGTTATGGAATACTTAGCTGCTTGTGTATGAGCTGCTTGTGTATTTAGCTTGGTGTATTTAGTTGCTTGTGTATTTAGCTTGGTGTTATGGAGTAGTTGCTTGTGTATTTAGCTTGGTGTATTTAGCTACTTGTGTATGAGCTGATTAGGATTGGTATTTGTTAGTAGTAGCAGTAATGCAATATGATGCTCTAGCTGGGATTGGTAGCAGTATGATGCTCTAGCAGTAGCATCTTATATGTTCTAGACCTACACTCGTTAGTATGATGCTCTAGTTGGGGGGGTTTCGTATTGGGGTTTTATTCTCTGTTTCTCAACCTATTCTGTTTGACTTGCTATTCTGCTGTATCAAACTGTTATGCTAATCCCCCCTACTCATGGTGATCTTTCTCGCTACCTCGTCAGTTGTGATACCTTGTAGCTGATCACCAGATTGATCCATACATTCCAGCCTTTGTTGCATCCTCTTCTTCTTTTCACGCCTTATGATCCTCTTGATAGCTAACCTAGTCATATTTATATTGTTGTATAGTACTGTATGATAGAAAAGAGTTGAGAATTTTGGTGAGTGGTTTTTGGTGTTGCTGGGGGTTTGGTTAATCAAATTATATATATATGAGAATACCCAGAAGAAGATTTTATGTGAGGCTAGCTAATTGGGTTTGCTATGAGAATACATCAAAATCGGTTGAATTTCAGTCAGTCGGTCGAATTTTGGCCAGTCGATTAAATCGGTCAAATTTCGGTCAGTCGGTCAAATCGGTCAAATTTCGGCCAGTCAGCCAAAATTGGTTCGGTCAACTTTTCGGTCGGCTAAGTGGGTGGAAATCAGTTTCGGTCAATTTTTGGTTTTGACCGAATTTGGTCAAAAACCCAACATCTAAAAATCGGTCGGTCAGTCGGTCAAAATATTCTTAAGGGCGGTTAACCATTGGTTAACCGATTTTCATCGGTTTTTTACCGCACCGACCGATTCCCAGCCCTAGTTCTGTCTATTGCTTTCTTACAGCAGAACCCGAATCTGATTTCCCATCCTAGGGTTTATTGGTAGCTCTGTGTTGTGTATTCTGTCTATGTTCTATGTTCTGCCATACATTTGTAGCTTCCAAGTGTAGGGTTTATTGGTAAGTTGGTTTAGAATGGTATGTCGTTCTGTATTTTTCCCACGAATGCTTGTTTACTACCTGTGCCTCGAACTTTTAGTTTCCTTGTGAGAAGATAGTATTTATTAGGAATGTTGAGGTAGTAAACCAGTGATGTATGTGGTTCTGCAACAAGTCTAAGTTTCCTTGTCTTTAGTTTGACACTACTGACTACTCTGAATGGCTGAGTTTCTAAGTAAATGCATTATAGTCATAGCTAGCAAGTACAATAACTTTGCTTACTTAGTTGTTGACTTACAATAACTTTAATTTAAAGGAAGTTGAAGTGTTTACATTTCATCATCTTTGTCAATTGTTGACTTCACCACATTAACTTTAATTTAAGGGAGGTTTGAGTGTTTATGTTTCAACTTTTTTACAAACTGTACTGTACAGATGAATATTGAATGAGTAGGTTTGGATTGGCAAGTTGTTCACATAGTGAGTAACAGTGGGGTTTAGGGATGAGTCCACATTATCTTTGTCAATTGCTTAGTTCTCACCAACCATCATTACTTGTGTTTTACTCGTTCCGTGCCGTTAGTTCATGATGATAACAACGTTAGTCGTCAGTCATTCCTTCATCTTCCTCTGTCAATAAATGATTTAGATTGCTGCATAACCACGTTTTATCACCCCTTGTTGATTTGTTGTTAAGATTGAGGGTTTCCTTGCTTAGCGTTGTTCATGATGATAACAAAGTTGCAGCTATTTCTAAAATTGCGATTCCTAGCTATGTTCTGTCTATTGCTTTCTTACAGCAGAACCCGAATCTGATTTCCCATCCTAGGGTTTATTGGTAGCTCTGTGTTGTGTATTCTGTCTATGTTCTATGTTCTGCCATACATTTGTAGCTTCCAAGTGTAGGGTTTATTGGTAAGTTGGTTTAGAATGGTATGTCGTTCTGTATTTTTCCCACGAATGCTTGTTTACTACTTGTGCCTTGAACTTTTAGTTTCCTTGTGAGAAGATTGTATTTGTTAGGAATGTTGAGGTAGTAAACCAGTGATGTATGTGGTTCTGCAACAAGTCTAAGTTTCAGGGTCTTTAGTTTGACACTACTGACTACTCTGAATGGCTGAGTTTCTAAGTAAATGCATTATAGTCATAGCTAGCAAGTACAATAACTTTGCTTACTTAGTTGTTGACTTACAATAACTTTAATTTAAAGGAAGTTGAAGTGTTTACATTTCATCATCTTTGTCAATTGTTGACTTCACCACATTAACTTTAATTTAAGGGAGGTTTGAGTGTTTATGTTTCAGCTTTTTTACAAATTGTACTGTACAGATGAATATTGAATGAGTAGGTTTGGATTGGCAAGTTGTTCACATAGTGAGTAACAGTGGGGTTTAGGGATGAGTTCATATTGAATGAGCTTCAAAGGTCCATATGTTTTGCCTTGTTCCAATATCTCATCGACCATCGTACACTGTCACATGTGCAGGTTCACAGTTTTCCCTCCACAGCTCGGTCCTCTAAACCTCTGCTACCATATACTCTGCATAAGGTAATCCATCCATCCCCATTACTCTCTTCATTAGTTCTGCATTGTGCCATTATTTAGGAACTTTTTAATTTTATCATTCCAATGTGTCCAACTTGCACACACCATTAGGACTTGTGATTGATCATGGTTTAGGACATATTTGTGTGTCTCATTCCATTGTGCTTAGTTCTCACCAACCATCACTACTTGTGTTTTACTCGTTCCGTGCCGTTAGTTCATGATGATAACAACGTTAGTCGTCAGTCATTCCTTCATCTTCATCTGTCAATAAATGATTTAGATTGCTGCATAACCACGTTTTATCACCCTTTGTTGATTTGTTGTTAAGATTGAGGGTTTCCTTGCTTAGCGCTGTTCATGATGATAACAAAGTTGCAGCTATTTCTAAAATTGCGATTCCTAGCTATGTTCTGTCTATTGCTTTCTTACAGCATAACCACGTTTTATTCATCCATGGAACAGTTGCCTGAGGGATAATTTTTAAAATTTAATGACCTGCTGGTTTAGAAATAGCTGCAACTTTGTTATCATCAATTTTATGACCTGTTGCAGAGTTCTGCTGTAAGAAAGCAATAGACAGAACATAGCTAGGAATCGCAATTTTAGAAATAGCTGCAACTTTGTTATCATCATGAACAGCGCTAAGCAAGGAAACCCTCAATCTTAACAACAAATCAACAAGGGGTGATAAAACGTGGTTATGCAGCAATCTAAATCATTTATTGACAGAGGAAGATGAAGGAATGACTGACGACTAACAGTATCTCCGGCAAGAGAAAATTAGCTAGGAATCGCAATTTTATTGGTAGGAGCTATTAACAGAAAAGTTGTATCTTCATCATCTGATAGCTGTCGAAGATGATGTACCGGACGGAGCTAAACACAGACGAGCTACAGGACCCAGCAAGAAGACTCACCTCCGGTGAAGCGCCATCGAATATTGTTCCTGAACGACCGATCTTTGATTCAGATGGTGAGGATTTCTGAAATCGTCGTCGGGTTGGGTGAAGCACGCCTTCTCTCCTTTTAGAAAGACAGAGTTGGTCGTTGGAAGGCAGATGGGGAAAGAGGGAATGCAATTATTAGTGGCATGTAATTGTACAATAATAAGAGGGGTATATGTGTCCGAAAATTCCAATATCCTTCTCCTCTTTTAGAAATCCTCCTCAAAGGTAGGATATTAAAACACCCAACATTTAGCACCCATTAGCTAGTTAATGACTTTAAGAAAAACATGGCTAATAGCCATTAGCATGGTATTGGGTGCTAATGAATTGATTAGCACTCATACCAAACAACCCCTAAGTGGTATCCGTGCAAGTACATTAAATTAGGGCTGCTGACGAACCAAGCTGCTCGTGTTCGGCTCGGAAAAAGCTCGCCCGTGACTCGGCTCGAAACGAACCGAGCCAGCTCGCGAGCCGGCTCGTTTATTAACGAGCCGAGCTCGAGCTCATGGCTGTTGGGCTCGGCTGGCTTGCGAGCCAGCTCGGTTCGTTGGCTCGAACAATGAAGCTCGCGAGCTGGCTCGTTAGAGCTCGTTACACGGCTCGTGAGCTGGCTCGAGAATGGCTCGTTAGCTGGCTCGATGAAGTAGCTCGCGAGCTAGCTCATTTTTCGAGCTCGCGAGCTAGCTCGATTTCAGAGTTCGTGAGCTGACTCGATTAGCTCGTGAAATGGCTCAATTTTGGCTCATGAAATGGTTCGGTTTTGGCTCGGTTTTTTTTAAAACTTCTAGATATTGTAAACAATAATATTCATTTTGATTTTTCAGTATGCCTACAAAGTAATGATAATTAATAAGTCATAAAAATGAGTAAGTTCGTAATATAACATTATTTATTATAGTATGCTTTAGTGAATCATACTATATGTTCGTAATATAACATTGTTTGTCATAGTATGCTTTCGTGAATTATACTTTATAAGAGATGAAATTGCATAAAGTAAAAATAATATATGTTAACTTGACAAAGAGTTTCCAAGATTTACATAATTGATTATTTGTATGATCAAATTTTAGAATATACAATTATTTTTATTGTTCGGTAACACCCTAATTGTGAAGTAAGAAGAAGTAAGAACTAAGAAGTAAGAATCAAGAACACAAAACATTTATACTTTATAGTTTTAGTATTAGTATGATGTAGTGAATTATACTGTATAGTTTAAGATCAAACGTCTATCATATGACCAATTTGTTAGGGTTTAGGGTTTAGGGTTTAGGGTTCTTTTTTCCTACATGTTTTTGCTCTCTCTAAGATCAAACTACTATTGCAGTGTGATTATGAGTATTAGTTCTAGAATTACTACGGTTATCCTAGTAGCAAGTACCATCTAACAAACTTTAACTGATGTAATGGGCCATTCGCAGTTTCACTGTCTAAATTTGTTCATTGCACGAGTCTAACAATTCCCAGTATAATAGAAAATAACAAATACTCTAACAGAACTTTTGGTATGAAGTGATTCTTATGATCTTCCCTATGATTGAAAAAATTCAGTGATTATTAAATCAGCCGATTTTAGTGGAATATTTTGTTCGGAGAAATGCATGTATTCAACATTTTGTTAGATAAGATTGTTAGAATCATTGGGTGAGTGAGGGAATCGTTACACACAATAAACTTTTTCAATTACACTAATTCATTTTAACAAATCAATGGTACATTGATCTCGGATACCAAACGAATTTAAATCACGTAAACAAACAATTTTCCATCCAATTAAATAACCAATTTCACCCAAAAAAAAAAGCACCCAAACGTTGCGTTGCAGTCCTACCACCTACCTACCTGCATAGTCTCTCTCTCAAACCTAAATCCCCATTTCAATCTCAAATGAAAACCTAATTTCTAATTTAGCACCTTCTTCGAAAGTTTGAGCTTGAGGTCGAAGAGACCCCCAAACCAAATCCTTCGCAGCAGCCGGCGGCCGAGTCCAGCCGGCGGCGGCCTACGGACGATCGGCGCCTTCCAACGATCGGAGGCTTCCAGACGCACGGCGCCTCCAGACGAGCGGCTCATCCAGACGATCGGCGGCCTTCAACTGACGGTCGGCGCCTTCTGACGATCGGCTGCTTCTGACGGTCCTGCTTTCCTTGTCCTGCTTCCCTTGTCCTGCTTTCCTTGTCCTGCCTTATAGACGATCGGCGCCTCCAGAACCCTGGTTAGTTTAATCGAGTTGCCTTGTCCTGCTTTCCAATAGTTGATTGTTTTTTTGTTGGTTAGTTTACAGATTCATGTCCTAATTGATTCATGTCCTGCTTTCCAGAACCCTGTTTTTTTGTTGGTTAGTATACTTGAGTTCCCTTGTCCTGTTTACAGATTTTGTTGGTTAGTTTCTCGGGCCTGCACGCTGAATGTTGTCCCAAAGCCTGCAAACGAGCCCAAGTCGAGCTTGAGCTCGTTTAGGTTGGTTAACGAGCCAGTTTCGAGCCGAGACGAGTCGAGCTCGAAATCTTGTATTCGAGCTCGATTCGATACATACATTCCAGCCTTTGTTGCATCCTCTTCTTCTTTTCACGCCTTATGATCCTCTTGATAGCTAACCTAGTCATATTTATTAAAACCGTGACTAATTTGTCACGGTTATTAAAAACCGTGACAAATTAGTCACGGTTTTATTAAAACCGTGACTAATTTGTCACGGTTTATAGTGAACCGTGACAATTTTGTCACGGTTTTAATAAAACCATGAATCACGTAATAACCGTGACAAATTAGTCACGGTTTATAAACCGTGACAAATTAGTCACGGTTTTAATAAAACCATGACTAATTTGTCACGGTTTTTAATAATCGTGACTAATTAGTCACGGTTTTCAAAACTGTGACTAAAAAACCATGACTAATCCTATATTTTCTTGTAGTGGAACCCTAAGAGGAGTGTCGGGTTGGGTGAAGCACGCCTTCTCTCCTTTTAGAAAGACAGAGTTGGTCGTTGGAAGGCAGATGGGGAAAGAGGGAATGCAATTATTAGTGGCATGTAATAAGAGGGGTATATGTGTCCGAAAATTCCAATATCCTTCTCCTCTTTTAGAAATCCTCCTCAAAGGTAGGATATTAAAACACCCAACATTTAGCACCCATTAGCTAATTAATGACTTTAAGAAAAACATGGCTAATAGCCATTAGCATGGTATTGGGTGCTAATGAATTGATTAGCACTCATACCAAACAACCCCTAAGTGGTATTCGTGCAAGTACATTAAATCCAACCATCACCATCATCAAATTTTACCAAACAATTTCTTCGTCTTCTACATTCTATATTTTTTCTCATTTTCTCCCGCAACCCATCTCCGTATAGTGTATCCTCCTCACCAGTAGAGGCGTTATTTTAGTACAGCTCCACCTCGATCACTCTGAACTCAATCTTTCCTCTCCTCTCTCGTCGGCGCTCATCCGGGAGCTAATCAACTCCACAATCGTGAGGCGTGGCGTCATTTTCTTTCACTGCTTAGAATTTGTTTCTTCTCGTTGAACTGATTCATACCTAGAAAGATTTGTAGCTTTTGATTCCGATTGTATTTGCGGGTTCTGATTCCTAACTGTATAGGAAACGCAGCGGCTGCTCACTGAACCAGGTTATCATTAATCCCTTTTCACTTCTCTATTGAACTTACCTAGTAATCTGATTGTGTCAGTGTTTGTTTTTCTTTCTTTCAATTATTGTCTGCGGTTATGGTGATATAGTGATGTTTTGGGTTATTTCGTCGATTAGATTGGCCAATTGGTTGCTTCTGATATCCCCCCGTGATCTGGGAAATTGGAATTGGTTCCAATATGTTTAAGTAGAGCTGTCAAACGGGCGGGCTGGGCGGGCCACGGGTCGGGTTAATCGGGTTACGGGTTAGTTGGATTACGGGTTCGTCGGGTTGCAGGTTTGCCGGGTTGCGGGTTCACCGGGTCGCGGGTTAGTCGGGTCGCGGGTTCATCGGGTCGCGGGCCGGGCGGGTTTCGGGTTGCCCACGGGTTACTAGATTTGAAATAAATTTTTTTATGTGATAAATAATTTTAAAAAATATTAAATTTTTATTCGCGGCGGATAGGCTTAAGGCTTGTCGCCGCTGTAACTGTTCATATATTAAAAATAATAATTTATTTTCATAAATTAATAATAAAATGAAATGAAATTGAATATAATTTAGTTCTTAAGGTCTAGGGTTTAACATTAGACTAATTTATAAATTTAGTCAATTCTTTCAAAAAAAATCTCAAATCTAGCTACTTACTTTTCATGACATTTTTAGGTCAAACATTTTGCTTTTATGTCAAATGACAAATATAATCAACGTTCATTAGATTTTTAACATTGTTGGTGCTGCTAACTGCTAAGTGCTGACAAATTTTTAAACCTTTGTCCGGAATGCATCCCCTCTCTTTCCTCCCCACCGACACCTAACTCTCTTCTCCTCACAGTTGTTGGTGGTTCACTGGAGCTATCCTCCACCGACGAGGTGAAGCTCGCAGTGTTCTTTTCTAGATAGAAATAGATGGAATACATAACCAATATCTTTGTTGAATGACAAACCCTCTACGAAGAAACCAAGAATGTCCAAACAAGTTTGAATAATTTTAAATTAGGGATTTATGGGTGGGACGAGTCGGAGGGGGTTGTGAGAGTGGTGGTGGACAATGGACTAGTGATGTCGTGCAACCACTAGTTCCCGATATCTCATTCCTTATGCGATTCATTCTTCCTTGTTGTATACTCATTCACTGTTTCTTTCGCATTGAGCTAGAGCTATTTATCAACTCAATTTCTTATAGATTGATGTGTTGGTGTTGACTGTTGAAATGGATTCTGAAAATGAATACTAATGGTTGCACCCCTCATTAATGAAACTAAAAAAGTGTGGGTGAAGGTGAAGACACCGTGTGAAGGACAGAGAGATGAGTCGACAGTTTGGAGTTTAGGGTTTAACGCTCTAAGTTTAGGATGTAGCTCAAGGTTTAATCAAAGGAGGAGATAATTTATGGTTTATGGGTATCTGATATTTACGGCTTAGAGCTTACAAACTAGGGGGTTATGTATTTAGGATTTTGATAAGTTCATGGTTCATGGGTTAGGATTTCAGATATAGGGTTAAGTTAGAAATATAGGAAATTAAAAATAAAGAGTTTGAAATTAAATTTTTGTACTTTAAAAAATTGAACAAAACTAATAAATTTGTGATTTAAGAAATAAAAAGTAAATAGTTAAAAATTAAATAAAAATATAAACTAAATGTCAAATTCCAAAATTTTTCATTTTCCCCCACCCAAAAAAAAATTTCATTTCATTTCCCCCCCACCCAAAAACAATTTCCCCCCTTCGACAAAAATCCCCAACCCTAATTTTGGAATCATCGAAATTTCCAGGCAGCCACTGACACAACTTCCGGCGACGACGATTCCGGTTTCTTCTCAAACTCCGGTCGCCGCTTCCGAGTTCTGACTTCTGGCCCTGTCTTCCTCGTCGCCAACGGTCACAGACCCTATCTTCGGAGTTGACGACAACGGTTACGGACTTCTACTCTCGTTTCAGGTTCTACTCTCTATTCCATCATTCTTAGTTCATCCATATTTGCTCTGGTTTTCTTTATACATACTCTTGATTCTGTGTCGGACTCTCTCGTTGATCTGTTTATTGCACTGCATTCAGTCTCAGTTCACTCTTTCTGATCGGTGGTAGGGAAGGAACCTTATCTCGTCTTTCTTCGAAAATTCTGCATCCTTGAGCTGAACTGAAGAGTCTCTATCCTTCTCCAAACTCTGAGTTTGATACCTGGATTCAGCTTTGGTAGTATTATTACCTTATCTACCATCCTCATGTGTAGGACTAGAAGAGATCAGCACTCGAGCCAATTCCATGTTCTTTTCATATTCAGTTTCTTCCATTGAAATAGACTTAGCGTCGATGCTGTGTGAATGGCTGATGTTGGCTGTTTCCTTTTGTTTTGGGTGTAGTAGGGTGCTGTCATTTTGACAGTACCTGGGCGCAGCTTGTTCTTGGGGTTCTGGGTTTAGGTGTAGTAAGGGTTTAGGTCTAAATTAGATGGGTTTGTTTGGCCTTTTCCCTGTCCTGTTGTGTTTTTGCAGCTTGGTGGTGGATGTGTACAGCTCTTTTCCTTATTATATAAACATAGTAACATACCCAATAGGCAGCTTGTTAAGAAGTTCACAGCTGCAACTCTTTTCTTCTGAATTATCTCAATTGTTATTGCTGTAAGCCTGTAATGTTGCTGCTGCTGTAATGTTGAGCCTTGCATAGCTGCATCCTAGTTTCTGGTTGCTGCAGGATTCATTGTTGTTGAGTGTTGACAATGCAAAATGAATATTTTGTTATAACACTTTTTCTTTATAATTTTGGTTTGAAGGATGAAGTATGGATGAGTGGTTTAAACTTTAATGTTCATTAGTAGTGTTTCTATTTATCAACAAGTTTGAAACTTGACTTTTAGATTATTCTATAAATTAGGAATGTTTGGTGTCGAATTATGTAGTGTTGCATACTGTATTAGTTGCTTGTATTAGTAATTGGTGAAAGAACTTAAAAGCATGGATATGGACATATGGTGCAGAGCAGTCGTTCTCGTTCATGTAGATAAAAGTATATACAACAATGATTGTCAATGTTATATATATATATATTGGTTTTAATTTAATTATTTTGGAAATAAACTTGGTGAAGTTAGAAGTAGATGAAATTTTTTATATCTTCAATAATGACATAATGTTGATATTTGAAGCACTGAATATTATGAATTGTGTGACAATCAGGTTATTCGGGTCAGGCGGGTGGGTTGCCGGTTAGTCGGGTTGCGGGTTCGTCGGGTTGCGGGTTATCCGGGTTGCGGGTTAGTCGGGTTGCGGGTTCATCGGGTTGCGGGTTCGTCGGGTTGCGGGTTAGTCGGGTTGCGGGTTCATCGGGCTGTGGGTTGATTGTTGACTTTTTAGTCAATCAGGCCACGGGTCGGGCTGGGCTGGGCGGGCTAGGCGGGTTTATCGGGTCGGGTCAGCATTTTGCCAGCTCTATGTTTAAGTCCTTGCCGATAGATTTGGCCAATTGGTCCCACTCTGCTTAAATCTTAATTCATTTCTAATACATATGGGTGTAGAGTTCGTTGTAGCTATGAGTTTGAAATTCACTTGTGTTAAGTGGTGCTAGTAGTTGATTTCTTCTAGTAGGCAAAATCACTGGTGTTTGCAGGCATCATGAACAGTAGCAACCCATATCTGAGCAGCCAAAAGCACACTCGTTTTCCTCCGTTTGAATCAGAAATACCATTTCCGTTTCTTACCTGACACAGATGCAGTTTAGTTTTCCTCCGTTTGAATCAGAAAAACCATTTCCGATAAAATTTAGTAGGGAGAACTTCTTTATGTTTATCTTGTCCCTGTCTGATTGGTAAATGAAATTTGTATGGGGTGGTTTCATTTTTTTATTAGCGGTGCATGACATGTTTCTGAAAGACATTGCTTACTTCTGGAAAGTATATATGCTACCTATCTCCTTTGATAGCTTAAAGTTGCTCCTTAGGCCTCTGCATTTTATTTTCTGTATCATGTCAGATAGTGGTCTATTTTCGTAGTTACTGCTGGAGCTGACTACTAAGGGTCAAGTTGAAACATATACTTTGATATGAATATATAGGGGTTGTTTGGTAAGGGTGCTATTGATATTAATAGCACCCAATACCATGCTAATCACCAATAGCCTTGTTTTTCTTGTCCTAATTAGCCGGCGGCTGGTCGTCAGAAAAGTCGACGGCTACGTTGGCCGGTCGCCGGAGGCTGGTCACTAAATATTAATATATTTAATCTAAAATATAAAAATTAAATGATATGTGTAAAGTTCTAAATACCCCCAACAATCTAGACCATTGGATTGGTCAAAGGGTCAAAGGAGATCTAATGGTTGAGAAAAGGTTGGAGCCTGATCTCAACCCGTAAGTACTGATTCAAAATTTTTAAAACGTTTGGTACTGAAATAAATTCTTTGAAAGTTTTTGTACTAAAATGAACTCTCAACAAATGTTAAGTACCTAACCAAAGATCTAGTGGAAGAAATAGAATATGCGGCGGTGCTAAGAGTATTAGGGTTTTTCCGTATCTCACATATATATATAGCTTTCGCAGTTCCGAAAATTCTCTCTCCAGTTCTTTCCAGACGACAATCAGATCTTTGCATCGAGCAGTTCTTACTCTTTATCGTTCGTCATCCACCATCATGGCTGTCTCCTTCTCAGATCTCCACACCGAGGCTGGTCTCAAGGCCCTTGACGCCTTCCTCTCCGGAAAATCTTGCATCTCTGGGTTGGTTATTCTGCTTTGTTTGATTACTTTTTGTTCCCATTAAATTTCGTTTAAGGGTTTCAGCTATGAGTGATACTAATTGCTTAATCATTCTCTTCACAGTGGAAAATTCACCAAAGATGATGTAAAGGTTTATGCTGCTGTTCAAGGCAAACCCAGCGATTCATTCCCTAATGCCAGCAAGTGGTACAATGCTGTTTCCTCACATCTTGCATCAAGGTGGGTAGTTATATTTATTTTCTACTGAAGTTCCTAACTTGCGATGTGATTTCTTCGGCGATTTATTCTTAATTGAAGTTTTTGCATCACATCGTGGCTGATTAATTTCTGTAATTGGATTTGTTCTTAGCTTTCCTGGTAAAGCTGCTGGTGTAGGAGTTGGTTGCGCTGCTGGCTCTTCCTCTGCGAAAGAGGTATTTTCCTGTTAAAATTTTGTAAGCTGGGGGCTGCTTGACCACCGATTATATATTTTTTAATTGTGTTAGCTTCTCTGAACTTGGATAATTGAAGGCTTGAAGAGACTCTGCTGTTCGTTTATATCAATAGTTTGTGCACAGTGTCACATAGCTTTGTCTTTTGGGAATTTCATGAATAAATCTGATGCAGTGTTCCGTTTTTTCTAAAATACTGAACTTGTATGGTGTTGGAAGGATGCACATGCTTTTACTTGGTTTAATCCTATGTTGAAGATTACCAACTCTAACTCAAGTTACATAATGTGACATTTTTTAGCATGGTTTGCTTGTATAATTTTTGTTTACCTGTCATTGTGGTTGACTCTAAGTTTTTACTCTTTTTTGAGAGCTGAGCTTGTTTACTTGGTACTGTTGATAGTATGGTTGGTAGTATGGTTAGGTGGGGCTGAGTGTTGTAAATACTCTGTGTTAACCTCCTTAATTTTTTGCTGTTCATCTGAAGGCTCCTGCTGCTAGTGGTGGGGATGATGACGACTTGGATCTATTTGGTGATGAGACTGAAGATGAGAAGAAGGCAGCAGACTATTTGGTAAGGGGTTTATTAATAGCTAATTACCACCTTGCCCCCATTTTTTTCTAACCTGAATATATAAGCACTCCACCATCCTATTTGTTAGCTAATGAGTGTTTCATCAGAGGGTAATTGTGATAAACCGTTCTGGGTTATATGAATGATTTGCTCAAACGTTTGAATAGACTATTGATCTCCCATCAATAACCCCCAATTGTTACTCACCCTTCCAATGAACTGATCTGTTTGTCTTCTGAACTATGACCTCTTGTTTATCAGAATCCTGAAGTTAAGCACGTACATGTATTCCTCTAGCTTAGTTGCATATTATTCAGTGCACACACATTTCTTGCTACTCCAACAATTCAGCAGCCTCCATCACAACAAATACATCTGAGTCAAGGATTCACCTTTCCTTCCCCATTTGACAGAACAGATCTATGGCCTCTTACCAAATAAACCCCTTACCAAATAGCACCCCAAACAAACAAGGATATTGTACATTTTGACCCTAAATGTCATTAACCCCTTAATAACTAGCTATCTCGAATATCATGGTATTTGAGATAGCACATACCAAACGACCCCATAGTTTTTTTGTTGACGAGTAAACATATTACCATTCATTTTGAGTTTCTAACCTGATACTTTCTGGTGTGAATTTAAAGCTAGTGGTGTTTGTCGCCACCAACTTATGATATTCCTCTTGATTGTAGTGTGCAACATTAACGGATATGGGTTATGTAGAAAGTCCATCAGATTCCCCTGGATTGGTTGTGAAGAAACAAGATCGTATTCAATCTTTTCTCCTTTCTGCTTCCAGTGAACCAGGACTTCCTCAAGATTTGAAAGATCTTGCATCTAGTTTGCTGTCTCGGGACAATGTGCCCTATGCACCTCTCCGACGTATATGGTTTAAATCTCAGCCGTCTAGCAGACCAGAATTGATCTTTCTCTTCTCAGGATGTGAATTTGTCTTCTCCAGCCCTAAACAAAGAGAAAGGGTAAATCTTCCTAGCTCGTGATTTCCTAACACGTTTCCCATGCATCAAATTGGTTCAGAAAGTCTTCTCAACTAAGGGCAAGTTTTTATCCAAGTCTTTCTGACTACAACACTAGTGAAGAGATTCATTCTTCTCTGTGGATCATTTTGATGAATATTATTTTTCTTGGATGTTATTATCATGTTTTGTGAAGTATTATTGGTTGTGATACAAAAATGATACGATTAGCTGTTGAAGTGCAATGGAAAAAATTCTGAGAGTTCATCATAGAAAATTTGATTTATTTAAGAGATATTACATGCTGATGACTTTGCATTAGCTTATTTTCCTGTTTTCTATGCAATATAAGAGTAGTGTTATAATTTATAACTATTTTGCTACTTAGCGAAGTATTACCGTAGAAATATGGCTTAATTTATGTACCTGGCTTTGCCTCCATAGTAAAATACAACAAACAATTCAGGGAAAATAACTTTTTCATCAATTACACTTCGATGACTTTGCATTTACTTATTTCCCTGTTTTCTATGCAATTACAAAGTAGTGTTTATATTGTTTTTTTTTTAAGTAAGACCAACTATTTGATTTAATATTTTTTTTCATTCATTTAGAGTGATGAACTGAAGGCAAGATTGAGGAAACTTGAGGAGTTGTCGGAGAGAAAGGCTTATCAGGAGCTAGTCAAGGATATCACCCCAAAAAGAGAAGCTAATGAACCCTTCTCTTCTTACAAGGATCAGCTTGGTTTTGGTAGTGCACTTAAATCTTACCTCTTTCCTTCCATTATTAATGTTTTGATGCTATGTTAACATCTCACGTACGGTTGAAAGAAATTTGATATATGTGGTTTATTTGCATCTAGACTCAATTAATGACATAGGTTATACCTATTTAAACTAGTGAATGAATGATGTATATAGTAACGTTATTAGATATAATAACCTAATGTGCCTGATAACCAAAGATGGGGTTGATTGCTCTTGATCACTGAATTTAAGCTTTTAACCAGCAGGTCATTAAATTTTAAAAATTATCCCTCAGGCAACTGTTCCATGGATGAATAACCTAGTGATCGCTTTCGTGTACGAATGTTAATTTTTCCATTTATTTGCCTATATATCGGTGCCAACTCTGCTGCCATGTCATTTAAAAATCCATATTACCATTTAACTAACCAAATCCACAGTCCATGAACCAAATCAAACCACATCCGTGTGTACATGGGGTTTGATTTGATTCATGGATTCGGCCTGGTTTGGTTAGTTAAATGGTGATGTGGATTTTAAATGACATGGCAGTGGAGTTGGCGTTGCCACGTAGGCAAATGAATGAAAAAACTAACATCCGTAGACGAAAGTGACCACTGTCTTATTCGTCTATAGTTTAGTTATTTGAGGGATAATTTTTGAAATTCAGTAACCTGCAGGTTAAAAGGCTAGAATTTGGTGACCTATAGAGTAACCAACCCTATTCAATTCATTGCAAGTTTCAAATTCATGCATGAAATCGGGAAAATGGTCAGCTTGATATGCTAAGTTTTCCTTCTAGTCTTTTTTTGGTACATCTTTGGCTGCTATTTCTGTTTGCCAGTATAAATGCCATTTTTAGTGCCTGTTGTTTTCTAGTTTGCGGTAGTTCTTGTTGCCCTCTTAGGCTTGATGACATTTTCACCCTATATTCCGTTTCCTTAAATCTATGGTTCCAAACTGTATCTTGAAAATCCAAGACAAATTTACCTGTTAGGATTCCGTAGTATGTTGAAGTGTTTGAAGTTTTTGTCACTAAATGAACTTGTTACAGGTATGCATGTTGGTCTCGTCATGTTCACTGGATATTTAGTTGGATATGCAGCATTCAGAGCATTGTTCGACCGCAGTCCTGCGATGGTAATAGCACAAGTTGCTGAAACTAAATTCGTTCCTAGTGTATTATTTGTTCACTCACAGTATGCAGGGTTGGAGTTTGGGTGTATCATTCATCCTTATTGAGTAGGTTAAGTTGGGTTTAGTGTTTCTGTTTATGATGTTGTGTATATTGCATATTGCAGAGTGCTGCTGGTGGAATTCTGGGACTTGTTGGTGGGATGCTTGTGGAAACCCTTCTATTCATAATTAAAGCATCTGATCAAACTCCCAAACAGTACAAATCCATATCCAAGATAAAGAAGCAGTAGTAGAGTGGTGTCGTTTTGCAGATGAAGCTAAGCTACCTGTTTTCTAGTCCTAGACAAGTGTGGCTCCACTATACCTAATAACTAATTTTGTACTCGCCTCGTTCATTAAAAATTTATTTCAGTTTTTTTAAATCATTAAAATTATTTGTTAACATACGACTTGTTAGATTCGAATACTAAAGAATACCAAAACAGATTAGCTTTTTGATTAATTGGTTCATACATTTACATGTTGTAAAATCAAATGTCATATCATAAATGGTTTGTTTATTTTTCGGATGTCTAATATTGATATTTTGTTAGTTCATGAATCATAACATCATAATAATAATATATGTGGACATTCAGCGGCAACGGTTCAGCGTCCAAGTCTTTTCACCAAAAATAAATAAAAAATTAAACTATTTATACAAATAAATACGTTTTCAAACTATGTACAAAAGTAGGGATTTTCGACCAGGAACCAGGTGAAATAGGTCCGTGACTCTAATTGGATTCTTGATCGGTTAGAACCAATAATGGTCGAATAAAAAGAAAATATGGGTAGTATATAATTCGCCCAGCAGCTAGGCGAGATGATTGGGTCGATCGATTGAACCAAAAGCCATTTATATGGCATAGGTACTAGGCGAATTCGCCTCAATCCTAAGCGAATAGGCGAAAATTCCTACTTTTGGACATAGTTTGAGAACGTATTTATTTGTGTAAATAGTTTAATTTTTTTATTTATTTTGGTGAAAAGACCCAAAACTTAGAAAACTTTAGTTTTTTTTTTCGAAAGGGATAATAGACCAGGAGGTCCTTGTACTATTGAAAGATACCGAACAGGTCCTCGTACTATTAATTGCACCAAATAGGCCCCTCTACTTAGAACATATAACAAACAAGTCCTTCCGTTACAAATGTGACAAATGACGTTACTGAATTGCTGACACAGTTGACACGTCACCGAACCGTAGGTTGTTAGAGTTTACACGTCTGCCGATTGGAATGTCAGCAACTCTAAATGACTCCGTTTTGACTCAGGGTTATTAGCAACAAATAATTCAAATAGTAAAAAAAAAATGGAGTCGTTTAGGGTTGCTGACATTCCAATTGGCTGACATGTAAACTCTAACAAAATACAAATTAGCTTTGCTGCAACAATTTTCTATGGCTTCATCTTCCTCTTCCTGTCAACCTCACAGCCGCTGTCATCTCTTTGTAAATCTCTTCACAGCAAAATTCTATTGATTCAATCCCCCGAGCAAACATCTCACCCATAACCACCACTGAATGATTTTGGGCTATTGGTCAAGTTGGGAAATTGGAGATATGGAGGAAGTAACTGTGATAGACGATGAAGAGGTTTGGTCGTGAACTGGAAAGAGACAGGATCATACAAATTTTCTTTTTTCTTTTTCTTGTTTTTATTTGTATTTTATTTTTCTAATTATTTTAAAGTTTATTTTTATATTTTTTTTCTTATAGGCTGCCATGTCAGCATTTGGAAACCTGTAAAATAAGGTAGCTGCATATAAAATATACTATAATGGTGTCTGACGCAGAATCTTAAGTATAGTGACATACCGTGCATTTTCTGTATACTATAAGGGTATGGACCACATTTTATCCACTCAAAGACACATACACATTCATACTGGGTCTTTGTGATCATATTGGGCTCATTTGGACCAATGTAATGTATAAGGGATTTTGGCACTTTTTGACCTATGTTTGTTTGTTTGGCTTACTGGTTTTATTGGTATGAGATCTTAAGGATATGGGTATTGTCATGAGATTCTTCTAGATACCTTATTATTAAGGTTTCTGCTCAAAGGTTAGATACTTAGTGATTATCACTAACCATTTTCTTCCTCTCTCTCTCTTTTTTTTTTTCTGGGTTGATCACTAGCTACTGGAGTTGGAGTTAGAGCCAGAGAGAGTTGGTTGATTGCTTTTACTCGGTTTACTATTTTTATCGTTATATTTAAGTTGTATCTTTCAGTGTATATATACATGTATATTGGTATAATATGTGTGATTATGTGATGTTGGGTTATTTTGGTGTTATTTTACTAGCTTGTAAATTTAGCAAGGGTTATTTATTGCATCATAATATCCCAAATAATCCATTGCATGAATTGATTTAGTGGTTCAACTCGAGTTTTCTTGGGTGAGGTGTTACAATTTGTCACCAATAACAACAATTTCATACTCAATATGTTATAGGTTATGTGTGAAACATAACAAACATCATTGATAAACTAATGAGTCAGATGAAAATTTTCCCTTTGCAATTGATGAAATTTTTATAAACCCCTTCCTTTCCTATTTATAGGAGTCTCAATACATACAATAATAAATTTGTAATGAATATTTTCTCCTCCACCAATTAATCTGACCAAACTATATATTCACAATTTTTTCTTCTTAAAATAATAACAACGCCATATTTAATCATCCCAATTGAAATACATCTCTTCATTCTTCTAAAATTACATATTAATATTATATTAAATCTTTAAAAATATATATATATAACAGTAAATTAAATTTATTTTCCAAAAATTAAAATCAGGCACTACACGTGTCGCGCGGTGAAAAATCGCGGCTGACTCCACCGTTGATGCATTTCACCCCCTTTTGTCTCCAAAATTCCACGTGTCATCAAGAAGTCAACAAGTCCTCTAATCTAACGGCCCATCGTCTCTCATTCCAGTCAAAAGTCAAAACAGGGAATTCTCAAAATAGTACTAATTCAGGTGAGAAAGAAATCGGCATTTTACAATTATATATAAGCATCTCTTTTCTAATCTCCTCCGATCTCTGATTTCAAACTCTTGAAAAAAATTCTTCTGTTCATCAGATCAAACAATGAAAGCAGTTCTGCTAAGAACGAGTTCAAACAATGTACATGCCCCTGTATGTTCAGGCTCACCAAAGGTATCACCCGGTTCACCAAAGGTATCCCTCTCACGCAACAATTCATTGACAGGGATGTTCTCATGGGAGAAGGCCACCAGCCCTAACAAATCCCTACATTTGGAGATCAGCCCCACGCGGAGGATGAGATCCACCATAACCAGGTCCATGTCCGAAAGCGACATGGTTAGATGTTTCAACGACGGATCTGGTGGGAATGGGATGAATAAGATGATGCTACCTCAATCGGCATCTCGTTCGTCTCTCTCCGCCAAGATTGAGGAAGATCCGGGGAAGAATCAGGCTGATTGTGGAGATCAGTCGGAAGAGGGAATTGCGGGATGGAATGTGAAGAATGAGGTGCTGGGAGTCGGAATTGGGAATCCAGTTGAGGAGGAGGAGCTGGAATTGTTAATGGCGGGTGAAGGGAATGAATTCGACGGTGGAAATGGGAAGGGTGGGAATCGCGGCGGATCTAGAGGAGGAGATAGCGGTGGAGGAGATAATTATAAGAGAAGAATGGCAGAGTATTATGAGCAGATAATAAAATCGAATCCTCATGATTCTCTTCTTCTGCGTAACTACGGGAAGTTCCTGCACGAGGTTAGTAGGGATTCATTTCATTTGATTTGGGGTAAATTTAGGGTTGTTATGAAATTAGGGTTTAGAAATGAAAGAATTGTTGATTAATTACATTGAAGGTGGAAGGGAACGTGGAAAGAGCAGAGGAATATTACGGGAGGGCGCTGCTAGAGAGTCCAGGTGACGGAGAAGTGTTATCTCTATATGCAAACTTAATATGGAATAACTATAAGGATCAACATAGAGCTTTTACTTATTTCCATAACGCTGCTTCTGCCTCTCCTAATGATTGGTAACAACTATATTTCATTCATTCATTCATTCATTCATTCATTCATTCATTTAGTTTCCTGAATTATTAATAATATTATTATTATTTGCAGCATGGTATTGGGATCGTATGCACATTTTATGTGGGTAACGGAAGAGGATGATGAAGGAGAGGGAGAAGCAGCTGGAGAAGGAATCAAAGCAGAAGATGGTGTTCCACCTCCACCGCCGCCATCAGCAACCGCCACAAGGACGTCGCCGGCCATGGTTTCTGCCTTTTAAATTAGACACCTAATTCATCCTAATTAATTAATTTAATTAAATTTAAGCTACTGGGTTTGGAGAGCAATATTATAATCATTACTCCAATAACCCCCATATTAACAAATCCGATTATGGAGACCGTACGGGTGTGTGTGTGTGTGTTTTTTGGAATTGAAATTGCAGATGATTATATATATGTGTTATCTAACTAGTAGATAGATATCGTAATTACACAACCTTGCTCTTGCTCTTGCTGTTGCTGTACAGTGAATAATTGCACTGCAGTGTTATCCATTTGTAATCTTTTCCACGTTTCTTTATTCATAAAAAAGTGTAAATATGTACAAAGTTGAGCGTTTTTCAGGAAATGCCTATTCATACTATGCTAACTCTTATTATCTCCATATATTAGTGCAAATGTTCACATTTCATTTCATCATTACTAACAACTAATGATATTAACTCACAAATTCCAATGGCTCCAACTTTGGATAAATCTTTTTTTCTTATGAATATCAAGATGAATGTTCTCTGTAATTTATCTCCGTATTGATTATGTAAAAGCTTCCACCTTGATTCGGATAGGGGTGTGTACCTCTCCTCCTGACAGTCGTCTGTGTGAGGGTGGTTATGATCCCTTCTATCATCACCATCCTTCTCGTGTTCAGAAGTCAGTCCTTGCCCCTCAAAATCATGGCAACATTTTTCTCCACTTTGGCACATTGGAGGATCTTCAACTCTAGCTCAATGTGGGTTCTAGGCACTTTAATTACCACTAACTTGACCATCTCAGCACTAGTGGTGGTGGTCTTGATGAGGCTGAGGTTGGGCACGGACTTCACACCCCTTGCCCACCCGTCATAGTATTGGCAAAACGTTTTCGTCCGCCCTTGTTATAGATTCCAAAACGTTGACATGATGTGCCTTACCTCTCTTTAATTGCTGAATTTTTGCAGAAACAACTTGCCAAAATCATCTCAACTCTTGATGGTGCCCTCAGTACGGCCTTCATACCATGTTAGGGTTCATGAGAAGGTGCCAGGGAAAGTCTGATAGTACGTGACGTTCGATGCATTGAACATATGCAGGCTATTGTGAATGTGAGAAGATGCTGATTTGGGTTGTTAGTCCCATCATACGCTTAGATGGATGAAGGATCGAACCCTTAGGGTGAGTTTACGTTGAGAAGAAATTTGTCTACTGGTTGTCTCATAGACAGCTTCTTGGGGCCGAATTGGTTGGAGTTGCAAGAACAGTCTGAACATCTCGTCAAAGTATGTCATCCCAGCTGTCAATACGTCCTGGGCGGGCTCCTTGTGGTTACTCGCATTGGCAATGGCAATTCTCATCATCACCACCATCTCGACATTTTGTTTTGCAACTCAGCCACTTGTTCGGCCAAGCCTTAGTCTGTTGTTGGGGTCGCTGATGTTATGGGTCAGGCTTCCGAGGGAGTGACCACTATTTGGAGAGGTGTTGTTGGCCATTTCTCATTGTCCTGCTATTTATCTGAGTGGCGTTATCTATTGCATCCCAGCCACTGACCTCCATCGTGTCCTGAAGACGTTGATCGGTGGTATCTCTGAGGACATTATTTGTTTGACTGGTGTTTGTAGGGTCACAAATGTGTTTCCACTCATTGGGGTATCTTCCATGTTTTCCATTTGATATTTGAGAAAAGAAATGCGCTTAGCACCCAATTGGACTAATGGACAAATAAGGTTCAAACTAGAGGGTTAAAGGAGAGAGTGAGCGGTGAGCCATTGTATGCGTTCGGTTCCTTGAGGGCGGTTCCTTGCAAGGTGGCATACAAGAATATATTTAGTGTGGGTTTATGGTGATTATAGGGTGTAAGCAAGGGTATGAGCAGGGAACAGAGATGTATCGGGGGGAGCTTTATGGGCACATGACCAAGGCATTTAGGGTGTAGGGTAAGAGCGTGCAGTATCATGTGTCTGGTCTGGTTGTGTGTTGTGTCCTTTGCTGAGTGGATGACTCAGTATTTATAGAGTCATTGTGGCATGGGTCTCGGTTCCACATGCTAAATCCTAAGTGGTGTGTCTGCGTGTCGTGATTTGGGCCATCAGATGAAGGCCTAGCCGTGGTTGAGTGGTTAGTGTTAGGGCATGTTGATGGGAATACTCTTGATGGGACGCTAACAAGTCTGTAATCAACGTTGAAATGCTAGGTGACTGATTGACAGGGCGGATGCCTGTTGCTAAGAGGACTTGAAGTGAGAGGTCTCTACCTGTCCTGTTAGGTTATGTGGAAGCAAGGGAGGGCGGATAAGCTGTCAGCCTAGGGGTCCTTGGGCCTAGGGTCCATCAGTTAGGATAGAATTAGATTTGACCAATGAGCATTCTATCCTTATAACAAAATTGCATGTTAGGTTACCAAGTTTCACTTGAAAGAGGGTTAGTTAAAATAATTCGTCGTTAGGAGTAGTTCTTCATACCAATAACTACAAATCAATTATGTTTTAGATGCATGACGCGAGATCATGGTATTAATCACTAGTTAGGTAGTTAGATTAGCATATACGAGAGTGTGACCTTAAGCAAAAAGGTGAAGATGGTTAATTAAGCTTAACATTTTATATAGACTTATGAATGAGTAAGAATATAATATTTGACTATAAATCACTCAAATACAAAAAAAATTAAGAAAAATATTTCGATGATCCCATTGAATTCGTGATAAATAACATCACATACTGAAAATAAATAATACATATACATATACACTCTAATTATATTAACCTTAATTAAAATTAGCTCAACTTTTAGGCACAGGATCTGCGTCCATATTTTCAAGTTTGGAACAGAATCCAAACCCAAAACGGAGGGGTATACTGGTCATTTAAAAAAAAACCTAATTAGGTATTCCCTCCTCCTATCTCCTTCCCCAGAAATCACAGCCGTCGCCGCCACTCACCGAAACCAATCTCCGGCGTTCAATTCACCACTCCGATGGCCAGCCGCATTGATCCTCCTCCTCCTCCTACGCACCCCTCACTAGAAATCAGCGGTGACGGCAAGGATCTCTTCCTCCTCTCCCGTCTCTATCTCTGACTCCTGAGGTCCAATCTCTACCGCCATCAAATCCACCTACGTAGGGGGTCGTTCGAGTACAAGAGGCTACCAACGTAGCAGCGTCGGCCGCTAGATCAATGGTGCCAGAGCACGGAGGAGTGGGTTGAAGAAGAGTGACTAAGGACGCAGATGTTGTGTCCTCGTTGACAACAACAACCCCACCACCGATCCTCCTCCGACTAAGGACGCAGATGCTGTTTCTCCTCCTTGATCTGACTTTTGTGAGTTTTCAGCTCTGTTTTTTTTGGCAATTAGAAAACAAAATCAGCTACTTCTGGACATTACTACTTTGTTCTAGTATAAATTGATTGATGTTCTTTCACGCAGTCCTTGTCAATTCAAAGTTTTGAAACTGGTTATATGCTTCGAATGTTTAGTGGTTAATTCAACTTTTAATGTTTCCTGATATATCTCAATGGTTTTGAATCCGACTCAAAGCTACTCTGTATCCCGATTTTGTCACTGTTTTCGAGCTTCAAAGATTCTGTATTATGGACCATATTAGGTATTTGGTTCGATTGTTTTGTAGGTGAAACAGAAATAAAGATACTTTGTAGTTTGTACAGCAGCAGCAAACTCCACCATGGAGTTGAAGAGTTCAATCTAGCTTTATGTTAGCTTGAGTTGTGAATGCTTCTGAGTTTACAGCAGCATCAAACTCCACCATGGAATTGAAGAGTTCAATCTAGCTTTATGTTAGCTTGAGTTGTGAATGCTTCTTAGTTTACAGCAGCATCAAACTCCACCATGGAATTGAAGAGTTCAATCTAGCTTTATGTTAGTTGTAGCTTCAGGTTAGTTGTCAACTCCACCATGGCTCATTTGGGATTGTTGAATTGAATGGAAAATGCAGGTGTGAGATGAAGCATGTGTTGCTGGAGATGGATAAGATATTGCGGCCGATGGGTTATACAATGATCAGGGAATTAACCTACTACATAGACGCGATTGCAGCGATGGCAAAGGGGATGAAATGGAGTTGCAAAAAAGGAAGACACAGAGTACGAGATCGAGAGGAGAAGATATTGGTGTGCCAGAAGAAGCTATGGTGTGCCTCGAATTAGAGTTCAAGAGCAGAAGCAGCAGCAACCAGATGAACAAAGACTTCCTTGTGCCCATAAGCAGTTTGTAATACTCTCTTTGTAATTCAGACAGGAGAAAGAGCAGCAACTGTAGGTTATCAGATGATGATGATGTTATTGTGAGGATAAGCTAGCCTTTGATGATGATGATCATTTGTTAATAAATTTGTTGTTCTTGTGATAATGATGATGGTGCTTTGATGATGATTGTTGAATAGTCACATCAATTTTGCAAAGATTTGTGAAAATTTGATAAGTTAATTAGTTAACTTGATTAGATAACTAGTTAACAGTATGATAACTAGTTAACTTGTTTGGCAAGATAACTAGTTAACTCGATTGGTTAACTAGTTAACAACTTGATAATTAGTTAACTCGATTTCGATAACTAGTTATCGATTAGATAACTAGTTAACTCGATTTCGATAACTAGTTATCGATTAGATAACTAGTTAACTCGATTGGTTAACTAGTTAACTCGACTGGTTAACTAGTTAACTCGTTATCTAAATCATAATGTTAACTAGTTATCAGCTAATTCACCCGTTATCTAGTTATCAAATAATCTGGTTAACTAGTTATCTAATAATCTCGTTAACTAGTTACCCAATCATGATGTTAACTAGTTATCTAAATCATGATATTAACTAGTTAACTAATTAAAAACAACATAACTGTTAGGTAACTAGTTAACAAAAAATTCAATTAACTAATTATGGTAATTCGTTAACTAGTTATCAGCAAAATAATATGTTAATTAGTTAGCAACAAAAATAACATATTAACTAGTTATCTGCTGATAACTAGTTAACTGTAAAAACTCAGGTTAACTAATTAACTAATTATCAATAAAAAATCAGGTTAAAAAGTTATTAGTAAAAAAATCACGTTAACTAGTTAACTTGTCCTCGCCAGAAAAGTCACCGGAGTTTGGTGGGTCTCCGGAGCCTCGCCGGAAAAGTCACCGGAAAACATGTTAACTAATTAGTTAATTGTAAAAACCCAAGTTAACTAGTTAACTAGTTATGAATAAAAAAATCATGTAATAAGTTAATAGTAAAAATCAGGTTAACTAGTTAACTTTTCCTCGTCGAAAAAGTCATTGGAAAAAGTCACCTGAGAAAAGTTGACGGAAATGTGATTAGAAAAGTCACCGAAAAAAGTTACCGGAAAAGTCACGGAAAAGTCACCAGCGCCGGTGGCCGCCGACGGCGGCCGGCAACAACGGCCGGTGACATTAGCCAGCGACAGTGTGTTGCCAACGGTAATAAAAAATAAAATATTTAAATAATAAATAATAATAAAATATGTAAATTAAATATAATAATTTAATTATTTGTGTAAAGTCATAAATACCCCTAATAAATCTGAACCATTAGATTGGTCAAAGGGTCAAACTAGATCTAATGGTTGAGGATGGGTTTGGAACTTTCTAAACCAGCATTTTCTTGGATGCTGATCCATTGCCCATGCCCAACTTTTAGGTTATAACTTTTATTTTCAAATTCAGCACAATGGATCTTTGAATCCTAATTCCGGCTAGAATTTTAATAAGCTTTTTAAAATCAGCCTTTACAATCTTGACATATTGAGTAGGCAAATATTTTGGAACAATTAGTTAAATACATGCCGCCAACCAACAGATTAAAAAGTTGCACAGTTTAGCCGTTTACGTGTACCTATCTTACAATTGCCAATAGCTCATTTCCTCAAGCGTTTGGAAAACTCTGATAGATAATGAGCTACTGGATTTATCATGACACTGCTCTTGGTTTGGTGATAGATAAGGCATGCAGTTCTTTGCACAATGATGAGAGCCACCTTCAGCTTCTATAAGGTTTAGCTTTCTTTCTTCCACTTACACAAGCCCAACCATCATTTTCAGTAACACACTGATTTTCCAACAACTGTGAGTACCTCTCCATAATTCGTGGCACCTGAAAATGGAAGACGAGAGAAAGAAAATTAGAGAAATTTATCAGACCTCAGACAGAAAGTACACTACAGTTTGAACGTCATCTCATACTTCAATCCATACCTGTTCTGAAAGAATCCCAGAGAGAGCAACAATTGCTCCAGGTTTAGCGAAAGAAACAATATTATCTGCAAGTTCCAATAGCGGATTCATAAGTATGTTGGCAATGACCACATCACATGTTTCTGTTTCCAGGCACACTCCTGTTACGTTCGAGCTCTGCTCTTTCACAGCTCCTCCACCTGTCCTTGATTCCATCTTGCCAGGAACTAGGTGCAACTTCATTGTCTCAGGTCCTATGTTGTTCAGAGCAGCATTTTTACGGGCTGACATGATTGCTTCCTCATCCACATCAATTCCTACTGCCCTAGCAGCACCGAACTACAATCCCATGGCGAATCAATGATTATCGTTAAAGTTTGTCACTTGAGATTAAATAATCCACATACTATCTTCTAATTTCTATTAATATCGCTCAAGGGGTGGAAACCCTCTCTTAGATTCCTGAAATTATCCAAAACAAAGAAACCGGCTGGGTGCTGACCATTTTGTCAAATGGAAAGTTGTACTGAGTTACCTTAAGTGCTGCGATTGCAAGAATTCCAGAACCTGTTCCATAGTCCAAGAAACATTCTCCTCCTTTTATCAAACGTTTTAGCAGTAGCAAGCACAACTTTGTTGTAGAATGCTCCCCAGTTCCAAAAGCTAATCCAGGATTTAGAATTATATTTGTCGCATGGACATCCTATGGTGAAGAAGTCGAAATGTTAGTGAGTTAAGTTAATGCTAGCCAGCTATAATTCACCTGTCAGCATTGTTTGATCAAAAGAAGAGATAAATGATGTATGTGCGCAAAATATTTGCCATAACCTCGCATACTCAAGTCTAGAAATGCAGCATTCAAGAACAACACTTTTGAAGAAGATGAATACGAGATGATCAATACCGGGGCAGATTTCCACTCAGGTACGATCCAAAGCCCCTCAGTAACTTCAACTGGATCAAAGGATTCCTGGTATAAATAGACAAAACAAAGTTTTAAGAACATGAACTTAAACTTAAAGGAACTACAACTTTACAGAAAGCAATTGTAGTATCCATACGTATGCAAAACTCAAATCATTTCAGCAGCGCATACTGATTAGAATGCTTTGGTTTGCAAGGAGATAGATCACGAAGCCAACTTACCTTTGCCGTTACACAGTTTGGAGTCATGAAAAAAAAACAGAACAATAACTTATAGTTAGCAGCTAAGAATACTGTCCTACAACTCTTTAAACAAAACATGCATTAAGATGAGGAGAGAAAATAATGCACTTCATGTTTTTGGGTTAATGAGCCTCTATGCGAAAGATAATAGATTGGTCAAATCCTTCTCTAATCTCTTTCATCTTTAATGTTGTAACCATATGCCAAAGACTCAAATAATATCTGAAAAAGGAGATTTGCCAATTCCACATCCTACTTCTATTAGTACTCTATGTAACTCTATACACATCTCGTGTTATAAAGGCTTTGGCAAATGATAATTGCAATCCAGAGAACACCACTGAAATAACTAAAATAACTTCACAAATTGAAGGAGGTATTAGGAAAGAAACGAACCAGACATTTGGAAATCCAGTCATCCTGCTCACCCATCTTAACCTCATATCTGGGTGTGTTGTTCAAACCAGCTGCATTGGCAGCTTTGAGAATGCAAGCTTCAACATCTTGGCATTCCAGAAATATGGAATCAATAACAACCTACCAAGATAGCAAAGATGCAATCATTTGAATGAAGTCATTTGATAACTACCACAGGAAAGCAACAACTATATACCTCATCAATTTCTCCTAGTTCTAATTCATCATTCACAGTAGTGGAACTTGCTCCAAAGCCTAACAAAGCATCTGAAAACGATTCCTGATTGGACGAATGTAGTAGTCAACATTCAACAACACCAATCCTCGGGGCAAGAAATAAACAAAAAGTGGAAAATACTAACATAAGAATGCCGCGGACACCGAATCCGAACAGAAGCATAACTCTGGCGAGCGGTGGCAGCTGAGATAGAATTGGTTGTGGAAGCAGAAGAGAATGTTGCTGAAACTGAAGAAGAAGAAGAAGCATGAGTAGCGGTGGTAGTGGAAATGGTAGAGGGAAATGATGATTTTGATATCCATAGTGGCAGTGGAGAATGGAGTTGGAATTGGATGATAGTGGTTGTTGGAAGCTGAAGGAGGAGAGGGGAAGGACGATGAATGAGAGAGCGGTTGAGATTGCAGGATAGGTGTTTGATGAAATGACTCTTACTTGACATCTCTTTTTGTCTACTTGTGTTTTTGCCTCAGCTTTGCTTTGCCCTTCGCCTTGTATTGTATGCTGATCTCTTTGACATATTTGGCGCTTGTTTCTTACAAGTTTTTTGAGTGCGGCTTGGGATCAAGGAAAGTAACTTCCTTGATCCCATCAAACAAGGGCAGTTTCGATATTTTAAAAAGGTGTTGTTCAGACACTTTTTGCCGTCATTGCCAGACGTCGCCGGACCTCCTCCGCTGGTCGTCGCTGGTCCGTCGTCGCCGGATCTAATCTCTTTCGTGAAATATTAAACTCCTACCACTACGCTACTGAGCACTTATTGATGTTATATAACAATAAAATTATCTTATTAATAGTATGCACATGGTTTGTACAAAAAATGTGCACACGGGTACGAAATATGTGTACACTAATATATAAACAAATGTGTGTACGCGTGTACATAAATAAATGTAAGATATTGTGTACACGTGTGACGTGTACAGTGAGTATGTGCACGTATATAAATATGTACGTACACGTGTACAAAGAGTGTGTGCACGTGTACAAACGAGTATGTGCACGTGTACACATTGTGTACATGTGTACAAGATAAGTGTACACGTATACAAAAATGTAAGTACATAAACGTGTAACACAAGTACGAAAACTCTTTGCAACTGAGTACACAATTTATGTACAAAAATGTGCACGTACACAGTTTATGTACAAAAATGTGCACGTACACAGTTTATGTACAAAAATGTGCACGTACACAGATTATGTACAAAAATGTGGTACACAGTTTATGTACATACACATGTACAAAAAATGTGTACACATATTAAAAACGAGTACGAAGCGTCACCGAAAAAAAATTTCCAGAAAAATAGGTCCGACGACGATGGTCCGGTGGCCGAAGAAATTTTTGAAATCGGAGCTCCGATCGTCTGAAAAATTAGCCGGGGAAGTCGCCGGCGGTCTCCACTTAAATTAAGAAAAACTAAAAAAATTAAATTAAATGATGAAATGACCCTTTTACCCCTTTAATTTAAACCATTAGATCTGAAAAATAAATCAATAGTGAGATTGATCCTTCATGGTGTCAAAGTTTTTTCGGTAGATAGTTGTTTGTTAAAAGTTAAGGGTGTTGACACAAAATGTTCTGAAGGTTTTGGTTACTAATGTCTGGTTTTTAAACTAAAAATATCGTTAAAATGGTATTGATTTTTTTTTCTTTCAACTATCATCTGATTTTTCGTTCCGATGCTCTGCATTGGATAGGGATTGGACGGAAAATATTTTCAGTATCATTTTGACGAGATTTTTCAGTTCAAGGATCAGCACATCAATAGCCAAAACTTTTGAGACGTTTTTGTGTAAGTACCTCTTAAAAGTTAAAGCTACAACCTACGTGATCGTGACAATCGGATTATCATCCTCTGTCTCTCTAAAATCTTCTACCATCTTCTCCAAAAAGCTGTTATGGAGCCACCATTCTACAACCTCCATTCTATCCATCGATAACCACGACCAATTCTTACTAGAGGAAACTCCGGAAAATATTAGAGTGCTGAAACTTCAGCACCAAAATGGTGTTGAAGCTGCCTACGTGTAGATTCATTCAAACATAGGATCATCATGTTTGAATGGATCTACACGTAAGCGGCTTCAGCACCATAAATTGTTCCGGAAACTCCTGTCACCTAGTAATAAAGATAGGAGTGTGAATGAGAATTCTATCTATACTTACGTGGACTCGTGGATTCCCCCCATCCATAATTTCAAGTGGTCCTCAACCTTGGACCCCAATACCAAGGCTTGTCAATGGCTCGTGGATAACAAAGATAGTTGGGATATGGAGGCTTTGAAATGGCTTTCTCTCCGAGGATGGTGAAAGAGATTATTAAGATTTATTATCCATCCATCCTAAGTTCCCGATCTTCATCTAGAGAGTTACTCATAATGCTATCGCAATGTTAACAAATTTTTACAAACGAAAATGTGCTCCATCACTGATTTGTCCTATATGATATACCAGTGATGAGGATGACCGATCAACACTATCTCTTCCAATGTAATGTTACTAAGAAGGTTTGGATTAAGGCAGTCCCGGTGTTGAGGACACCAACTGCCTCAGTCATTACCCTCTCATGGTTCTATTCACATAGATATGCCAGACATCAATGTTAGAAAGGTCATTGTAACCCTTTGATGTGTTTGGAAAGCCCTTAATGAAATGATTTTTCAGGATACCATGTTAGTGGTCGATGTGATTCTTAGAAACGTAAACATCACAATGGAAGAATGGAATTTGGGGAGTCTCCCCCGTAACTCGATGTCCTCTACTTCACCCCATGTTAGTGCAAACGCAATACCTAGTCCATCGCCTTCCGAATTGATTCAGCAAAAAAGTTTATGTGATGGATCATTCGATCCAACTTCTTCTACAACGGGATATGAGGTTGTCTTTATTAGAAACCATTGACAGATGACCGAAGACAAGGTTGGTACGCTTGAGTGTTCGTCTACGTTACCCTTGGTGGCGGTGGCAGAAGCAAAAACACTCTTGGTGAGTTTAAGGGAAGCGACAAGGTCAAACTTACGCACAAAGATTAAGACCGACTGCCTGGTTTTGGTTGATGCACTTAGGAAGGATCGGTCTTTGTTGTGTCCATGGGTATGTTATGCATGGATCTCTCTCATGCAATACATCCTCTTGGGCCATGATCGTGTATTTTTAGCTTTCGTATCAAAGCGTCTTAATCAGACCAAATAGCAAATGCTTCTCGCACAAATTCCCTTCCTTATAACGAGCTCAATAATGTTAATTTCTCTAATATGTTGTAAAATGTTTTCTTCCCTGAAGTAGATGAGTAAAATTTTGCTTTTCTTGTAAAAAAAAAAAAAAAAAAAAAAAAAAAGTCTATTTCGTTCCTAGTTGAAGGACTTGTTTGTTATTTTTGGAAGGTGGAGGACCTCCCAACCTCTGCAATCGACAACATTGAGTATGGTGGTCCGATAGGGGAAGGAAAATCCGAGGGGAAAGGGTGGGGATGGTGTTCTCTGCTAACCCCTTATCCGTAAGCGTTCCAGACGCAGCCTTCGAATCCTGGCTCCGCGACTCCGGCTACCTCGAGCTAATCGACCAAAACTCCTCCTCCTCCTCCTCCGTTGCCACCGTCAGTTCCTCCGCCGCCGCCAGCTCTAACAACGACACTGTCGCCGCTGCCTCCACTTCCGATACCTTGATAACCGGTGAAATATTCAATTCCTTGTTTTCGGTAATCGTGGTGCTTCTCTCCGTCGTCACTATCAACCCTTTCTCCAAGCTCGCTGCTCAGGATTTGTCCGGCGGGACCCCTTCCTGGACCTCTGCCTTCATAGGAGATTACACCTCTTACTCCTTTCCTTCCGCCTCCGACCAGGCCAGACTCCGACTTCAAGAGAATGTTAAGCGTTACGCCAAAAATTATGCCACTCTCTTCGTCGCCTGCTTCGCCTGTGCTCTGTAAGCTTCCTCTATCTCTCTCCGTCTAATATTGTTGAATCAGTGGTTTGATAGACATGAAGCTTAAATTAACTATGTAACAAAGTTCAATTGAAGTTGATGGATTGGGGATGCTCGTGTCATGTTAGATGAAGATGAGAAAAGAGTACCGATCATTGAACGAAGTGTGTTGATTCTCTAGTGTTTGCGATATAGGTATCAAATGCCCTTAGCTCTCATCGGGTTGATTTCATGTTTGGCTGTTTGGGACATGTTCAAGTTTTGTAATGAAAGATGGGGATGGGATGGACATCCTCTTCTTCAGCAGGTCTTAGTCCGCACTGCTCAATGTGGTAAGCCACCATGAACTGTCTTTTCTCATCTCTAGTGTTTTCCTTCTGACACTTTTAAGTATGATATATGTGCCTGTTCACTTTCTTTCTGGGACATCCAGTAATTGCTTTATTATAATAGATGTTTCTGTAGCCTGCAACCAAGTTTCTTACAGAGCAAAAGATAGTCTCCTGATTAGGTTATTAGATTGTTGTTTCAGTGGAAAACATATCTTGGACTATCTGGCTTCTCTCAATTTCAGAGAAGAGGCGGTGACTGTGAGGGTGTCTAATGGACCCATACTTAGTAAATGGACGAGATGCATTAGTTGTGTAGGGGCATAACGGTGACATGATGCTACCAAATTGTGAAATGATGTTTAGTTTGTGTTTCAACTCTCGAATAATCACTCTGTTTTATCTTTACAATACAAGCAGCCATTGCGTGATGCATTCTTTAATCTGTAACTTCCGTTTAGGTGTAAAGTATAACCCTTGAGAGAGGATTGTTCATCCACTGAAAAGTTACTTAACGACTAGGGGATATGTAATTTGTCGTTTCGTTTCTCATTGATTGGTGTCTGGTTTACCTATACTAAGCTCTGGCAAGTTATTTCTGGGATTGACCTGTGTTTACTGTAAAATGTTGCAGCAAGTGCAGTTATTCTGATAATGCTGAACGTTCAAAGGGCTCTCATTTGTGCGGTTGGTGTGAGTTATGCAGGTATTTGATTGTCTCATAATGAAGAAAAAGATGGTATCGGCAATGTTAGGTTATACTCCAATAGCAGTGTGGTTTGAGCTTGTAGTCTTGTTGATATACTTTGTTGGTTTGCTTTTGCAGTGATGATTTTGCACGGCACGTTCCGGAAACTGACGTCGGCAAGGCAGCCTCCGAGGAAGAAGTGATCTAGTAAGAGAATAAATACTAATAGTGATATGTATATTGTATACGATGTGGAGTTTCAGCCTCAGGGAGCATTACATTTGTTTTTATCTCAACAGAAAAATCAAATAGCCATTAATTCAAGGAAGAGGAAGAAGAAGAGGGAAGAGGGGTTTTGTAGGTTCCTTGAAGAGCTGGTTTCAGTTTGTGGGTAATTTCAATTCTATCGAGAGTGTTGTTTTTCAAAATATCAATTTTACACTCTGAACAATTTACAGGTTCATCTGATCTAAGCAAATAATGCATAGTTACTTATGGTCAAAGAGGTCAATACCAATGAATTAATACACATTTAGATCACCTACTATATAAAGTTAACAAAGTTGACAATGCTACGTTTGTCAAATGACCGATTTGGTTATGTTTTTTGCTCATCCTCCATTCGACTTGCTGACTATGCGTACCCATTCAACTATTTTGTACAAATTTAATTTGCTTCTTTATCCCGAAACTCTTTCCTCCCTCTTCGAATAGCACCTACATCTCCTCCACCCTCGCCACCTGCTCTCCATCTTCAACCTCACTCAATGGTTACCCAATATGACGTGTTATCATCTTAAGGCCAGTACACCCAAAAGCAATGGGAAAGAAGATGTATGTTTGGCCACAATTGTTAGCGAGTCCAAAGATAACATTTCTCTATTGGGCGTACAGTGATATGTAGTATACAAAATAAGAAGAAGAATAGTAGAAGCAATAATGATAATATATGTACATGATGAAAAAGGAAAAATATGCAGAGGACAGAGGTAGGTATGTAACACGCTGCATGCAACAAGATTGAAAATAGCTAGCGGAAAAGATAAGAGTGATATGCGTGTTCCCGTATTCTTCTTCTCTTCTTCTGTTACTTTACTTGTCTCTCTATACATCTCGGCCTTGCCATCTGCACACGCACAGTTTATATGAATTGGTGTTTACTAATAAAGGCATTGTTTCAAGTGGGGACAGTGAATGAATACCTGGAGAGCAGAAACCTAGCCAGAGGGCTAAGATTAGGGTTTGAATTTAGATCTTTGTTCTGTTGCTTCCTAGATGCATTCTGAGCTTCTTCAGCATTGATCTTTCCCTTGGCCAATAATTCAGCTGCTAACTCCTGTAATTCTTTCATCGAACCTTCCTTTGAACTGCTCACCAGTCAACAACACAACCCACTTCAGTGATAAAATAACATTTGTAAGTTGTAACATAGCCACAGACAACACTACTCTTAACACGACCTTGACAATTTCTTCAGTAAACTTCTGACAAAAATTTCACAAGACCCAGGTTTCATGCGCTCCATATTCGCAAGTGAGTTCATAACTGCACGCACTCCTGATCCTTCTAAATCATGCCCACCTGCCTACAGTGCAACCAATCATCAGAGGAGGAGGAGGATTAGAAACATTAATAGGATTGGCCGCACACATGTCAACAACTTGCTGCACAACTAGTAGCAAACTCAGCCTCTCAAAACTGAAAGACCCCCCACAGACACCCTTTCTCAAGACTTGAGTTTAACATGGTCATGTTCATAATTCCCCAAGGACCATGCTCTCAGCAAAAGTTGACAAAAGACTCAACCTTGGGTTGTTTTGTTCTGCATATTTCAGGCTTAAGGTACAATACCAGAACATTTTTCTTCAGACATGAGAGAATGCAGGTCTCATTTAATCTTGACTCAAAGCCATTTTTCTACTTTCTTCGTGTAGTTCCATCTTTTATTTTACTTTCAACTCTTATTCACATCAAGACTATAACCCAAGATTTTCACAGAACAAAAACCCACAAGATAATTTCTGGAAGATACTTGGTTCTCTAATAATGTTAGTAAAAGCTGAAGAAGCTTTGAAAACAGTTACCAAGTCAATACCCACAAGTCATGTTCTACAACAAAAGTAAGTTCATTAAGCCAACAATAAGTAGTTCATTACCTCCTTCAAAGACGGTATAAGTAAAATCGATAAAGGTTCTGATGAAGAGATTACTCTAGCACTTTCCTCGTCATTACTTGATTTGCGTGATTTTGCAAATGCTTTCTGTGCATCAAGGTAGTCTTGAGAACTTCAAAGCAAAACCTAACAAATGTCAGAAAGAAGCCTTGGCCATAAAGGTACTGAAATTTATTAGTGCTTAATGCCTACCTGGTAGAATCAGAGCTGTTTGTTATTAGCTCTTTTCTTCTACTTTCATGTCCATTATTGTTCGTCTTCGCAAAACCGGACCTTTCTCTAGCATTTCCTTTTTTCAGCCCACTTTGCAATGCAGCTTTTGCCTGCATATACACTTGACCTTCTTATGCTTAACACAACCTCACTAAGCTTTAAACCATCCAATGTGATTTAGCATATGAATAACGAGGCAGGGAAATAAGAGACATAACAATAGAAATATTTTCAGAGAAGAGATCCTGTCATGAAAATAGGATCGCCAATGGCTAATGCATTTATTACTACGAGTACCTCTCTACTGAAAGATCTAGTAAAGAGTACAGAGGGTAATGAACTAGAAATCAAATTTACAATGCGTGGCATTCGAGATTGTTGAGATACAGCTACTAGATCAATAAGTAACTTCAATAATATGTATTATTATTGTGTCCTTATTTACTTATCCCAAACACGAAGAATAGTTATCTGCAAGATAACATTTAGAGTAATCTTCTATGCAAACTCTATATATATAGAGTTCATCTATGAATAATACTATTATAAAGGATCATTATAATCCCTCAAACTTTGGCGTGATATGAGAGCCAGGAGCCACTAGTCAACACACTCTCTTCTTCTTCATCTAGGCAAATTCTGTTTCTGTAAAACCATCATCAAGTTTGGCGTTATTGGTGAAGTAGTTCTGAATAAATCTGAAACTGCCAGAGAAAATGAAACTATGTTAACTTGCTCACTTCTCACACATTGACAGGAGATAACTACCTACAATGGTCTCAATCTCACCTGATGCATCTTAGTAGCCGTGGAAAGCAACACTAACACTACAGGCGAATTGCAACTCCAGCAGAAGGCGATCCCATATACAAAGCATGGAAAATCAATAACCTAGTTGAATCATGATCAATAAACTTTGCAGCAGTATATTAGAGAATTATGTCGCCTACACAAGACAACAAGAGCCGTGTGGGGAAGTGCTAAACTCTTACTCCAACACTAATAACACCTTTCAAATCCTAGATGTCAAGACTACTAAACAATCTCAAACAAGAAGATATGTCAGTTCTATAGTACTGCAATACTCTAGGAAACTTGTGCCTTCAGATGGATATGTACCATTCGCCAAAATAGACATGCACACAAGATATCACCCTCTACAGAGAACTTGTGAATCATACTTGCACAGTGAAATTCCTTCTTGGCCTCGGTATGGATATGGACAAAGTTAGAAGTCAGGTCATGAGCACAAAGCCTCTTCCAGACCCTGTGAGGCATCTGCTAAAGTCCACCAAGAAACAAGTTGATGTTGAGTTAAGCTGCTTGATGATCTGTTAGTTGTACATGATGGACCCAAGGCAAGTCCGACCTATAACGTGAGCAATGTAAGATTGGGCAAAGGAAAGCCCAATGTTGGGAAATTCATGGAAAACCAGTACACTGGAAATCCAAAGCCAAACATGATGGACGTGCACACATGGTTGAGAAAAAATGAAGAAGTGAGCTCAACTTCCAAGGGATAGCTGGGAACCCATAGAAGATGTTCTGAAACCATCACACCTATAATAAACATTCTACTGTCTGGATTTTGGATTTTGGTTGAACTCACCATATAACAAGAGACCTAAGCAGTAAGCATTATCCGAACCTTCAACCCTACCTTAACAATGCCTGAGCATGGATAGCAGATGGATCTCTTGCTCCCGTAAAGGGTGTTGAACAAGTTCAAGTTGCCCCAAGAATTGTTTTGTTCCCAGTATTATATGTTCTATGTTGAACTGCAAAGTTGTTTCTGTGAGCAAGTTACCAAAGATCTCTAGTGTGAAACAATTTCAAGTGCTGGAATGTGAGTTTCAGGCTATGGCTTCAGGGAGGATATTGTCAAAGCTAAATTGGTTGCAGGGCTAGACTTAATACAACTGGCAAAGTTAGGTATTTTTTCTGAATTATGATTGTGTGTTATTAGGGTCTAAGCCTCAGAATATATACAGGGAATAGAAACAGAGTCCTGCCTAAACTAGGACTGAAACTTCTTAATTAAACTACCTATTAAATAGACAAAAACTTAAGGAATAAATCAATCAGGAAGAATAATATAACCGCATCTCTACAACAACGGACACAATTTGGTTATGCATAAGGAGACAAGTCTGGAGTTATACCTACTTCTCTAAGTTCTCAATCAAGCATCATAGGTAGTACAATCACATTGTGGCATTATTGTCTCGTTTATCATAGTATTAGTTTTCTTGAAAAATCCATTCCTTCATCTATTCTCTAATAAGTCAATGGTTCAATTTAACTGTGCATTCTATCAATATGACAAACACATTTGATTAGTGTATTCCCGTGTCCCTCACACGGCAACAAATTTCTTCTTAGCAATTCATAGTGACATTTGGGAAACCTCCCTTTTTTTTTAACGTCTATAAATGGAACAAGATAGCTTGAACTATGATTGATGAACATACAAGGATGACCTGGACATTCCTAGTAAAGGAAAAGTCGGACATATCAACAGTATTTCAGAATTTCTACTCTATGGTTCAAACTCAGTTCCATGCCAAGATTAGGGTTCTAAAAACGGATAATAAAAGGGATTACTTCAAGTTTCAACTCTATTCTGGGAACATATGAAAGAATCGACATTTATTAGAAGTTACACATGTTATCATTGCTTGCAACACAAGTTCCTAAATATCTACGGGAGAGGTCCTAGATAGAGCAACGTATCTGATCAACCAACTTCCAAGTCAACCACTATAATTCAAAGATACAATCAAGGAAGGAGTGAACATATCTCAGAGGAAATACGTCGTACATCTGCTCATCGAGACTAGGTTAATGAAGTGTAAAGTAGTGGACACTCTCATTGAGTATACCAAAGAAGGGGATATGAAACCAGCAAACAGGGAGACTAGTTGGGAAGCTTATTTGTTTATCTAAAACAAGACGAGATATTGCATATGTTGCGGGAATAGTAAGACAAAAACTGAAGCATTCCAAATAAAGAACACATATAGGATGTCATTTGCATCCCAAGGAATTTAAAAGGGTCAGCGCAACAAGGATTTAACTCCATCTGGAAAGAGGAATTGAAATGTTCACATGTACCAGTTCAGCAGAACACACCAATAGAATATCCACCAATGGTTCTCTTTTTTGCTGATGAAGATTATCCGATAAAGCAAAGCCTATTGAAGTCATCTAATCCGAGATTGGGAGGAATTTCATTCCAAAAAAGGCTTCTAATTGCATAATTGAAGTCATCTATGTATCTTTTGGAGAATAGACGGTAGATATACTCACCAAGGCTACATAAAAAGATGTATTGGAATACTTAAAATCCAAGCTTAGTCTCTACAACGCCTACGCCAAGGAGTGTTGAGATACGACTATTAGATAGACAAGTATCTTCAATTATTTGTTACTATTGTTATTTCCTTATTTACGTATCCTAATTGGAAGAGTAGTTATTTGCAGAATAGGCAGCTGAGTTTTAATTAGGGCAATCCTCTATGTAAACTCTATATTTAGAGTTCATATATTAATAATACTATTATCGATGATCCAGAAAAATTAAAGAAACGTGTATAACAGCATAAAGAGAGACAAACCTCAGCCAGATTAAATGCACTATCTTCTTGAGAAGCACTTGAGCTTCTCTCTTGTATTCCCAATCTAGATCTAGGAGTTCGGGGAGAATCAGAATCATCATGCTGGCCCCGGAACACAACAGTTCCACTCGTAGATGCATCATCAAAGGAAGCTAATGCACTACTAGACTGCACAAAACATTAACATCTTACAGACAACTTGCAAGATGTACACTAAACAGTAAACAGAGTAGATCCCAATAGACTAATACTTGAAGAGAAGACATACTGGGGGACTCTGATCTCGGATAGAAGATGACTGAGATCCTTTAGGAGTGCGTATAACCACAGTCCCCGTACCACTTACAGCGAAGTCGTTCTGGAAATGAACATTGAGAATAGCTTCAGCAGTGTACAATAGTGTAGAATATTCAAGATACAAAATCTTACAAGTTCAACCTTGAGAGAAACAAAAGCGACAATAAACAAAGAGTTTATAGTTCAGAAAAATGAAGGATTTCCAATATATTGATCACTTAAAAAATGATGATCATAGAACCCCAAAAGGTTCGCGTAGAGGTAACGTGCGAGTTAAAGCATCCACCAGGTATCCTAGGTTAGAAATTAAGATGAACATAGTTTAATAGCATCAGTCGTTTAAGTCTACTTCCATCATACCTGTAGTAATGGGATGAAAATATAATCTAATACATTCAGGCAAGTATGTGAAAAATGTATAATTTGAGCATATATAATAAAAAGATATAAATAATGTGATGAAATTGACTTTACAAAATTGTTAGTTACCTCTATAGTTCCATTGGAAAATGATTTTTTTATGAGCTACCAACTCTTTTTTCATAATTTTTTTTAAAAAAATCACTTAAAGTGCATATGATGCATGAGATTATGCATAGATCTATTACATTGAAGTAGAAGGAGCAACAAACGAAGAGCATTACACTATTTTTATATACAGGAAAAGCACTGCAATTTAGTGGCAATGAAAAAGAATGCTACAACAATTAAAATGTTTCACAATGAGATGATCCAAAGGACCGACTGTTGAGCTTGAGAAAAGGTGTAAATTGTGAGATCCATGGAATTAATCACATCATACTGGGAGCTTCATCGACCATAAAGTTCAAATTATATTATACTTTTAAGGTGTGGAAATGAAAAACTCACATCATCAGCAAAATTATCCGGATGATTGTCATAAAATGAGTCTTGAGAAACTTTTATACGGGAAGGTTCAGTTGATTCCTGAAGTGAATTCCCAGATGAAGCTAGCAAGTGATTACCACGCTCAAGTGTCCCTCTTTGACTGACCTTACTGTATGCCGAATCTAATTTCTTTTCTTTAACCTGAGGTGGCTTGACAGAACTCCTAACAGTTCCTGTACCCTGTGCACCACCGATGCTGAAGTCCCAACCAGCATTTTTCAGGGGCTTTGCTGGACCACTGTAACCTTGAAGGTTCATCATATAAGAAAAACAACTCAAGTAGCATGTTCAGATAGGAATACATAAACTAAACCCACCTGGCTTTAATGGTTCCATCTGCTCTTACGTCCCTTGTCACCTTCACAGTATCATATGCTTCCCCTCTTGCTTGTGAACCATTTCTGGGGCTATCTCCGTCTTTAATTGGATACTTTGGACGCTCCCTGTCAAGATTACAAGCATAGCATCAATGCCATGCTTATGTTATTATAGAATAATGCTGCATGACCCAAAAACTCTTGTTCCGTTCCTTTGTCCCAACTGACATGCAGAAGCTCAAAGGTTAAGCTGCTACACCTCAGTTCACAATTCATGCTAGGATACACTAGTTCACTTGTAACCTTTACCAACATCAGGTTTGATAAATTTCTCACACAAATAATTTTCTTTTAATCATTTTCCTTGTGATCATTAATTTGTCATTTTTTTAAATCACATACACCAGGGGCAGTGGTGCAGGATCACAAAACAGCCCAGAACTTTTCTTTATATTCAATAATAGGCGACAACTTCTCTACTGTCCTGGCGGGGCTTATGTAATGCACGATTTGGGTTTCAGACACTTAATTGATCATGAATGAAGAGTAAGCGCAATTTTGCCTCCATTTTTAACTAAAGAAATGACATGATGGAGCTTATTTTCTGAAGTGACAAAGCTTAATGCAACACTGAAAAATAAAGCAATATGCATGAAATAGATCACACCTTATTCTTTCGACAAGCCTTGGGCTCTTTCTAGCATTTTTAATAAACCGGTGCTTAAGAAGTTCCTTAGCACTTGGCCTCTGAAATTAGAACAATGCAAGCTATTATCATTAAAAAACTTTTGGAGTCTGTTGAGGCTAATCTACAACATTCCATATCAAACTATAAGAACCACTGTAGAAGAACAAGCTAAAAAAAAATCATTTGCAAGGAAGCTTAAACAAAAAAAGTACCTTCAAGCAGTCAAGTAAGTAAGCAAGAATTTTAATACATCATATTAATAAAGACTTGTATTTTGGAACCAGCTCATGGTTCGTGCTTCTCCTCGAGGATAGGCTGCCGGTACAAGGCAAGTAACCACACAAGGGAACCTTCCATTACTAAAATATCCATGACACATCCCAGTGCTAAGGCACATAACAAGAAGCTCAGATACAAGACTAAATACAATATATATAATTATATTGAGTATCTGCAAACCAAAAGTTACTAATGGCAATGGGAATGTTAATTAACCACTTACTGATCCCACCAAGCTCAGAATCCACAAAGACTATCTAAACTCTACATTCATAAATGTGTACAAAAGACGGACAGAGAGGCTGGATTTCTTTTTATTCCCTTTCTCAGAATCAACATAGAAGAACATGCATTCTTGACACACTGTTATGAGAAGTACAAGCAATCAAATAGCAATGCTTCAATTATTCCCAAGGTAGAATGTAGCAATATCATTGCATTATGTAGTCATGTATGAGTGTGAAGTTGTACAAAATTAGGGAAAGTGCATACATATCAATTTTGATTTGACAGGAGCTTAAGATCACAAAATGAACGAAAATTAAGAAATTGAAGAGCACAGGAATCAAATACTTGCCTCAGCAGGAGCTTTCTTTAGGCACATAGAAACAAACTCTTTCATAGGACGAGAAAAATGTTCATCCAGCTGCAAAAAATATTTCCATTGTTCATTCTTCTGCTGCGATTAAGGTATATATTACAGGACTACTTGATGGAAAAAAGAGAAACCTGTGGTGGATTTTCTCGTGGAATGATAAAAAGGACCCTCATAGGGTGCAGATCAGCCAGAGGAGGTTCCCCCTTCGCCATCTCAATAGCGGTTATCCCGAGAGACCAGATATCAGCCTGAATAAAGCTATTGATTCAGAAAGATTATTGTTCAAATGAGACATAAAATGGATAAAATATGAGACAGATGTATTATAAACTCTCGCTCTCTCCAGTGGGTTTGTGCACTTTTTCCTTCTATTTCTCACCTCCCGATGCCAAGGGTCAAAATGCAGTATTTTTGGATAAGGAAAAAAGCACAAAAAATGTACAGCAGGAGAAGAAAATAAGAGAAGTTCACGAGAAGCACTTAAACTGCCTTATATTACCTTCTCGTTGTATCCTTCTGAATTCTGAATTACTTCCGGAGCCATCCAGAAGGGTGTGCCAACAAAAGTCTGCAATCATAAACCAGTAAGTGTATAGACTAAAATAAAATAAAGATGATTAAATAACTCAATGAATAAGGTTGCAGAGAAATTCATAGACCATATTGCCAAACTAACATCCCGACATTTCAGGATGACAGTCAGAATTATAAATAAACTTCAGACTAGATTAAACCGTTAGAAAGACAGGCAAGTTTCATCTCACATTGATTCAATGATACAAATTCATTTTCGCTCAAACATACAAAATTGCTGCCAAAATTCATCCATCAGAATGGCAAAGAGAAAAAAGAAAGAAGGGTATGGGTACATAGTCAATCAGGGCTTTTCAGATTCAGGGTATGGAAGTAACATAACCGTCAAAGCTTTCATGTATTATGAACTTATTGTACAAAATGAGTACCTTCCTTCTGGAGATTGTTCTTGTAAGTTGGGCAGAAACGCCAAAATCTGCAACCTGTCACATGATCACAAAGAAGAAAAATGAAGTACTGAAAAGATATATATATTATCACCACCAATGAATACTTTATCAATCTGAAAATAAGTCTTCAGCTAAACAATGTGACAGTGATAATTTAGAGAGCTAGCTGATATACCTTGACATCACCACTCTCACTCAGCAAAATGTTTGCCGCTGTTCAAATTGCACAGAGTTGTCATGAAAATCAGAAATTAAGGTAAAAGAATAAGAAAGTACCAAAAGATAGCCCCTACAAGAACTGACTAAAGAAAAGGGCCAATCTAGACAACTCTAGAAATGACTGAAAATAACTCAAAACAAATATGTAGAAATTAAAACGCTTTTTAATCTGAAATTAAAATGTTTTGTAGTCTCCGATCCTTTGCTGACAAATGAAAAAAGTAGCATAAAATCAGTGAAATTATTAACAAAACAAAAGTGAAGATATTAAAATTCCCTTCCTGCTTGAAATCGTTAATGAAACTTAAGGGTCAGCATTTTAGAGCAATTAAATTTGTCTGGACAAATTATTTCGTAAGGATTAAGTTTCTCAGTCACCCAATCAGTTTGAAATCCACCAAGCTCAGCCAACTGTTATAGTTCTTTTCCTCTGGCTGTGGCTTCTGGGGAACTATTAAAAAGAGAAATATATAGAGCTATTACAAGAGCATTGAAATAATGTCACGGATGGTACAGCATATCAAACTTATAGTGGTGCTGCATAGTTATTTACATGTTTTTGTATCAAACCAACAATAACTTCTCCTATACGAACAAGCTAATATTAGTATTTCTACAGAAATAAAGTTTTCATTTTGTCATTATGTACTGTGAATACCTGCATAGAAATACAAGTAGTACATGGCCCAGGTTAGGCGCATATCACAGTCAACCTGAGCTTGACACGCTTGTTTTCAACAACATTTTTTACTTAAAATTCGCATCAGTTCATTTTCATGAAAGATAAAAGGAAGGACCTTTGATATCCCTGTGAATTTTCCCTTCATTATGCAAATATTCAACAGCATGAAGCAAATCACGCAAAATAGAAGCCATTGAGGTTTCATCAAGTGGTGGACCTGACTGAATCTGCAAAAGTGGAACCGCTGTTAGCACTGACAAAATTGTACATCGAGGACCTACATCTCAATTGGAGAAATAAATATATTATGGCAATCAAATCCTCCTGAACATGCATTCAGGAAGCAGCAGAATTAAGTCAGAAGTAACCTACTAGGTCAGCAACAGATCCCCCAGCCATGTATTCCATAATTATCCACAGTTTAGTCTGCTGAAGATAGGAACCATAGTACTCAGTTATATATGGACACCGGCATTGTGACAAAACAGCAATTTCCTGCCATCATTTGATACTCAATTAGTCAATCAATCGATAGAAAAACACAAAGCTTGGACACCTTAACAGGTATGATACAGGTAACAAGAATAAGAAAATAAATTTGACTACCTTCTGAATATCCTCAATGTCATCCTCACTGCAAAGGTTCAAAAGTTAAAGATGATTAGAAACGTCAGAATAATGTAGTTCACTAAAGCATTCATACGCATTAAATAAATCATCAATATAATACAACTCTGAATTGTCTGTGACCAACAACCAATAAAACCCTTTCTAAGAAATTCACCCACAAATGTGTACACTGCAAAACATAAGAATTAAAAGCACATCATATACACGTAATACAAGGGGGGAAACCATAATTAGCTTCACGAGATTACTAACATTCTCTTCTATTAGATCACAGATCAAGACTAGTTTAAGGCAATGAGGTTAAAATAGTATTCACGCTATGGTGGTATCTAAGATAAAATAGTCAAGATAGCGATAATCAAGTGGTTTGTTTCAACTTTCAAGTTAAAGAAATATGAGAAAATAATGTCAACTAAAAGTACGAAAGGGTAGAGGACGTGGCAGTGGTAGAGCTAGTGGAGAAATGGAGATAGAGGAAAAGAGTAGCCTTGTAGCATGTTTCAATGAAGATAGAAGAAAGAAGATATATACAAATAGAGAGGTATAGTAAAACCTCGTCCGGGGTCCCATAAGATCATCAGGAAACCAACTTTAAAGCAAGTGAACTAAAAAAAATAAGGGATAGAGATATATGAATAGAGAGAAGCGATGAAAATTGCAGGCTTTTCATTACAACAAGATAACTCATAAATTAGATAAAATGACATTTTAGGGGAAGTTTGGTATTTGAAATTTGATTATCAATCAAGGATTCTAAAGAAATATAGGCATGTGTACAAATTGATGGGGCAAGAATGGAGAACAAAGCCATAAAGCTAGTTAATGTGGACAAGAGGAAGCAAGAAAATCCAATTCTCAATACTTACGATTCTTCCAAGTCAATGACTTTGATGGCTACTTCTTTGTTAAGCTCCTTATCAAATCTGCAAATTGGAAAATTAAGAAGGCTATGATAATCAGGATATCAAGTACGTTTTAAATATGGGTCACAAGATGAAGTTATAAAATTGGAACATAAGATAACAATTTGCAGATGCAATGAGGATACAACACTTTTTCAACTTTTATTTTCTTTTAATCTAGTTTATTACAAAATCAGGCTACACAAGAAAAGGAATAGAAATGTGAAGGAAGATAAGTTATTTCATTAATATATTATTCTGTATTTATCCTGAAAGATTTGTTGAAAACGTAGATGATTATTTGTATGTGTGTTAGCCTATATAGTGTCAGGAGTATAGTTTTAATTGTTGAAGTTAATACCACCAGTCTATCTCTAGCTAAATTATTTCCTCAACAAATAGGAGTAATTAACAACTAATAATAAGAAAACTAATCTGTAGATAATTCTACATCCCCCCTCAAGCTTAGCAGTAAATGTTATGTAGGACAATCTTGGACACAAAGTTGCTGAAACTATCTCCTGCAAGAGCTTTAGTCAGGATATCTACTGTCTGTAGTTGAGTAGGTACATAATCAACTTTAATCAAACCACTAGTAACTTTTTCTGTGATAAACTGTTCCTTCCCCATCTTTTGCTCGACCATGATGAACTGGATTCTTTACTATGATCAAGGCTGACTGACAACCACACAACAATTTACAGGCTTGTGATTTTGCGCGCTCAGTTCTTCCAAAACACTCTGGAAGCAGCTTGAGCACTGCTCTCTGACACTACTGATTACTTTTTACTTTTCCAAGTTATTAAATTCCCCCCAAAATACGTGCAATACCAAGTAGTTAACCCCCTATATATTAAGGCTCCAAGCCAACTTGCATCATGCAAAAAGTGATGTTTCTGGACTCATGAATTCCATATCAACAGAAAATAACTCCCCCTAAATTGTCTTACTCAAGTAGCATTCAAAAAAGAGGTAGGACATAAACATTTCGCTACTTGATGAAATAAAAGGTCAATACTCCCTCCTTAAAGGACCAATTATTTTAGCTTTACACGATTAATTGGAAGTCTAAACTAATCACATTTTTCAATAAAACCTGACAGCCTTGCTTGCAATTTTCAATCTATTGCTTGTCCTGCCAATCTTACTAATGTAAACTTGCTTTCAATTTCATAATCTTTTCCAGATATTTAAAGGACTTCTAATATTTCAAGCAACTATGTTTCCCTGTTTTTTAAAGGACTTCTAATCTTGTTTCCATATATTTTGTGTGCATCTGCAACTATGTTTAAAAATTAGTAGTTTCTATATTACGTGTGTATCCTGTAATTTTGTTCGAGAGTCTCGAGTTATGTTCAATGAAATTTATTCGGAAAACATTACCTATTCATTTAATTTCTTTTGATAAATTTCTACCAAAAAATATCATGTATAACTCCAGTTAATGTGCACAACAAACTCATTACATTCAGGTATTACCAATAATCCATCTGTTTGAAAGATCTAAAGAAGGCCTATGGCTACACCAAAACATCAATCCATCTACTTGCATCATTATCAATAGTTAAATCCTTCCAAGATTATCCTTATTTCTTGAAGACTAACATATTTAACCAAATCCAAAGACTGATATAGAGCTATCACGAAGTTATCTGCCTGTATCAAGTTTTTTGTTTAAGCAAGCATAATGAGAAGAATGAAGCATTTTCTCTACATGGTTAACCATCACTGTAAAACGTTAGCAAAACCTTACCATCTTCTACGAAAGCTGATAGATGGTTCGGACGATAACCATATTAATCATGTTCCAACAATCCTACTCCTATTTTTTATATATCATCTTGTCAAATATGCTTGATATAAATACCATCCACAAACAGGCGTTCTGTGTTATAATTACTGAACAAGATTCAATAGGTTCACCACGTAGGTCTAGATTATTAATAAGGCTTCTGCTGTCAGTTAAAGAAATCATGAAATTGTTACATGTAAGAACAGTAAAAGCAATTAAGTACGGTCATCTATAGATGCAATCTTTCTACATGCACTGAACTGATTAACTACTCGAAGGTGAACAAACCAACAGAGAGAGACAGAAGAAAAATATAAGAAAGAACATGACCACACCAACATTATATCAAGACAAATAAGCACCTTAATACAGAGATAATTTGGCAGAAACTTACGCTTTATAAACATCTCCAAATGAACCTCTGCCAATCAACTCCAATGAACTAAATCGAGTTCCAGACGCCTCCATAAATCCTGCTGCGTCTGCCATATCTTTCAAATGAAAATGGAAAAGCTCTTCCTCTATGCCCACTTTCCGCACAGTCCAGGCGAATGTCACTAAGTTAAGTACATTATCCAGAAAACATCCTCGAGCACCAAAGGCAGACGGGCCGCAAAAGGATCTCCATCAATCCAAAAACGCTCCCTGGAAACACCGAACTCTGGGAGTGGGGGACGTTAACGAGAGAAGAAAATACCCAGAAGAGATCTGAATCCCCGTTCGTTTAAAAGAAGAAACAAACACAAAGAACAGGTTACTTTCATTTCCACAATGCAACAAGAGTATTCCATATCCGAAGCAAAACCAGTCGAGCAGAGATGCGGACAGGGAAATTGAAAATCATCGCTCACCGTTAGGTGAAAGATGAGGGAGACAAAGCGTAAAGTGACGGCACAACAAAGAGATTAGGGCTTAAACAAAGGAAGATTTCTCAGTAATTGACAATGAAACGGCAACCGCACTCGTGGCTTCAGACTGAGGTTTCGTTCATCCCTCCAATTAGAAGGAAAATGTGCATCGATATGTGAAAAGATGCGACATAGGGAAAGAGAGATTGTACCTGTGCTAGGCTACTGGTCAAATCGACGATAAGGAGGGTGAGAGGGGGGGGGGGGGGGGGGGGGGGGGGTGGGGAAGAGAGAAGTAGGATCCTTCAGTTGCTAGAATCTCAGCGCTCCTCTGTCGCTGACTGCCTCGTCGTTGCAGGGGAGAAAAAGCTTTGAGAGCTACAAATTGGATCCTCCTTTCTTTTCGTCCTGTTTCTTCTTTTTAATTTTTGTTTTTCAGTTAATGTCGAATTTAGCACCTTTATTTTTTATGATTTTACTGCATGACCACCTGCCCCGACCAATAGTTAAAAAGAGAAAGCCAAGACCAATAATGCAAAAACCCCAATGATCTAATTGTTGAATCAATTGAACTTTATAATAATTGCGACAAGAAAGAAAACAAAAAGGCCTGAACTGGGTTCAAAGTCGATTTTGTACTGCGATTCACGTACAAATCGATTTTTTTTGATTCTGGACAGTGTTGTTAGACTCTGATGGGCAACCTACCAAATGATGATTGGCACGGTCTTCGTCCAGCAAATTGGACGAAATCTAGAAACATACGTGGATGATTTGTTGATCAAAAGTAAGAAGTCTAGCGATTATTTAAGTGATCTGAAAGAAGCATTTGAGACATTACAGCAGTACTCGTTAACTTGCGTCTCAATCCCTTAAAATGCGTGTTTGGAGCAACATCAGGCAAGTTCCTAGGGTACTTTATCACAAGGAGAGGCATCAAAGCAAATCCAGCATAAATCGTCGCAATAACTGCAATGACGTCTCCAAAAACTGTAAAAGAAGTCCAAGTACTACCAGGGAAGGATCACAACGATCAATCGCTTCATTCCCAGAGTAGCTAATCTTTTCGCACCCTTCTTTGCAATGCTGAAGAATGCATCAAAATTAGCTTGGGACAATAAGTGCAACAAAGCTTTTGAAGAGCTCAAGCAATTTCTTGTGACACCTCCAGTGTTAGCGTCACCTAGAGTCGAGGAGGAATTATTTTGTATATGGCAATCTCTGTCAAGGCAGTAAGCGCAGTCCTCGTTCGAAAAGAAGATAATTGCGATTAGCCCATACTCTATACAAGCAAGACTTTGGTGGAAGTAGAAACCAGGTATCCTGCGATTGAGAAGATGGCGCTCGTTGTGTGGTGTGTACAGCTAGGAAGTTACGACCATACTTCCAAGCTCACACTATACATGTCTCAGCCAATTTTACTATAAAGAATGCCCTACGAGTGATGAGTATGGTAGGGCGATTTGCAAAATGAACAATTGAGTTAAGCGAATATAATATTCGGTATTATCCACGCACGACAATTAAAGCTCAGGTCCTTGCTGACTTCATTGTTGAAGGAGTCATTCAAGAAGAGCTGGTGGATGAGGAATACTAGACCCTAGTCCCTATGTACATATGGGACCTCAAGTAAGAATGGTGTTGGTGCTGGTATTATATTAAGAAGTCCAGGAGGGATACTTCATGAGGTGGCCCTACGATTTTCAACCACCCAGACCAAGAATGCTTGAAAACGTGAAGCTATGGAGGTTGGGTTACGAATATCTAGGAGCATGGGGATAACCAAATAAAAGTTATTTCAGACTCAATGATTGTGGTTAACCAGTTGAACGGTGGCTTTGAAGTAAAGGAGGAATCACTACTTTCATACTTTGATGAAATTAAATTGATCATATCGAAATTCAAGAAAGTGGTCATAGTCCATATCGCTAGGGAAGAAATTTGTCATGTTGATGCACTATCTACATTAGCCACAACAACTGATTTTGATTAAGGAAGGATGATTATGGTGGAAAAGGAAACAAAATCCAATTAATTCTTACAAATAGGGTCCATAGAAGAAGAGCAGGACTGGAGATTGCCCACAGGACAATTTTTGGAAACTAGGCAAGTTCCAGACGAAGAGGATGAAGCAACTAAAGTAAGACGAAGGATTGAAAGGTGTATATTGATCAGATGGGAATTATACCGAAAATCGTCTATGAGAACTTACTTGAGGCACTGAGGTCCAATAGATGCAGACTACTCACTCCAAGAAATACACTCTAGTGTCTGTGGGACTCACCTGGGAGCCAGAATCCCAGAGAAGAATCTGATTTATCAAGGATACTATTGACCGATCGACAATGATAAAGGAGGCTTCAGAGTTAGTTAAAAGGTGTCATAAACGCCAAGAATTCGCCAACTATCACAAGCCTTCCTGCTACGCCACTCAAAGCAATTGTAAGCCCATGGCCTTTCATCTGGTGGGGAATGGATATTTTGGGTCCATTCTCGGAAACATCAAGGAAACGTATGTGCCTCATAGTGGCAGTTGATTACTTCACAGAGTGGATCGAGGCCAAAGCTGTTTGCAAGTATAACCACGAAGCAAATCCAAAATTTTACTTCTGCAAAGCATCATCTACGATCATGGGACCTAATTCGACTGCCAGATCTACCCGCAGGCGAACGACCAAGTTGAAGCCAAGGCCTCAAGCGAAAGGTGGAAGGTTACAAGGGAGCGTGGGTTGAAGAATTGGAGCATGTTTTGTGGGCTCACATAACAGCTTATAAAACTTCCACAGGACAAAGTCCTTACACATTAACTTTTGAAACTAAGATAGTCTTACTAATGGAGATCTTCATTCATTCCATCCGAATTGAAGCATACCATGAAGTAGTCAATGAGCAAGATCTATTCCATAATTTGGACTTGATTGAAGAAATAAGGGACATGTAACAGTTAAGTCTGATTGCTAAAAAGGAGCAGTTGGCTCGGCGATATAATGTTAGGCTCAACGCATCACATTGCCAGTAATGACCTAGTCCTGAGGAAAATATTTTGCTTGACGATAGGTGCGGCAAAGCTTAATCTATGGTGAGAAGGTCCATTCAGAGTTCGAGAAGTGGTGAGAGCAAACACATTCAAATTAGCAAAGTTGGATGGCACCAAGATATCAAGAACTTGGAGCGCCATGCACTTGGGGAGATACTATGATTAGGCTATTTTGCTATGTATTTTCCTGCTTGCTTTGAAGCGATAAATATATCAATGAATGTCCGACAGTAGTACTCGCTGGAAATTTTTTTTGAAACAAATTCTTGTATTTGCCTAAGGGTCAAAATATCTTACGTAGCAAATAAAAGACCCAAGGGTCCAAAATCACTTAGAAAGCAAATATAAGACCTAAGAGTCCAAATCGCTTACATAGTAAACATAAGACCTAAGAGTCACAATCGCTTACAAAGCAAATATAAGACCTAAGACTTCAAATCGCTCACGAAGAAAACATAATGCCTAAGAGTCAAAATCACTTATGAAGCAGACATAAGACCAATGGATCCAACTTGCCTACGAAACAAATACGAGAAATAAGAGTCGAAATCGCTCACAAAACATATATATAGTGAACATAAGGGTACACAAAAGAGCCTAACGGTCACAGTTGTTCCTATAATTAAGGAGAAAGCATTACATAGAAATTAACAATTCAAGGGGAAAAAATGACAATCCACAAGATAAGAACCCCGAGATTGATTACCTAGCATTACTAATGTTCTGTACATACTCAGAACAGAGAAAGCATGGGAAATAAGCAGTCTTACAAAACAGAAAAGTTAAAGGAAATATAGACTATTCAACATTCAGAGGATTCTATTGTTCTTTAGCAACTAGATCAGGGTCAGAGCGATGTGGTGTCACGATCACGAATCAGAGCATCACTCATGGTCCCCTAAAAGACCTCAAGGGAGGAGTTGAGTCTTGAGAGGAAAGATTAGGATCGTTGACCGAAGTCTAAGTAGGGAGAGTAGAAGAGTTGGTGGCCTGGCCGAGCTGATTAGAAGGTCTTGCACGATCAGAAGTTGTCTCGATCGATGGCAAACCACTTCACTAGCACTCAATGGTGATGTTCGCCTTATCCTCAGCTTCTACGAATTGCATAAGAAGTCGGCCATCAGAAACCCCTTCGATGTCTGAGTCATAGTTAGGGACCCCATGAATCAAGCGATGGAGGCTCTAGAGTACCCCTTTGTACACACGTCTTGAAGTCCAATGGGGAGAAGGGTATATGCCTCGCATGGTATGACGAATTCTATAGATCATGGCCTTCAGACTCTTTCTTATCATTTGGTTGCAAACAACCGACATTTGCTCCTTCAAAGCCTTTTGCTCTTCTGCTTCCTTCTTATTGGACTCCTGGACGGTCAACAAATCTTCCAAAAGATCTTGCATTGTACTTAGCTCCGTGATTGCTGACTTTACCTTGATTGCCTCCTCCTGATAAATGGCAAGAGCTCTTTGAGACTCTATCAAGGCATCTTCGACTAGTTCTGCCTGGACACTAGACAATTCCAACTTTAACTTCTCTTTAGAGGCCTGGAATTCAGAGATTTTTTGGGCAAAGGAGGACTACAAAGCTTTACTAGCATTAACGGTATCCTCCAGAACTCTGACACGCCTCTGAAGAAAATAAAAAGGAACGGGGCGAACAAGTAACCTATAAGACGAATGAAGCGATAAGGTTGAAAAAATAGAGATAGAAAATCCTAGAGAAGTCACCTTCTCATCACGAAGGGTTCGAAGAAGATAATTCCTAGACTCCAGCATTCGGTCATACTCCTTGATGAGCATCTCATTGCACGTGCCAAGATCACCCAATTCAACTAAACTCTGGAAGCCAATGAAGCAAAGAGTAAGCAAAATAAAAAGGAAGAAGGGTAATAAGAAAGAGTTCTCTGAGGCATACCCAAAGATGGTTGATGAAGAGATTTTTAGACCCCAACACCAAATAAACCTGAGAGTTCTCAGAGTCGTATTCCCACGGGTCTACTCAAGCTACAATACTCAGTTTAGTTCTACTAGTCAGCGAAATTGTTTAGATTGAAGATTTGATCAATTTAGAAAAATGCAGAAACTAACTAACAACTCAAACACAAATAAACAAGTAGGATCAATGGTGGGGGAGAGGTCTTGATTGAGTTTATATCCTTCTAAGAAATTATGAGAAAATGCAGCTACAGAACTGGTAGAACATGGATAACAATCAGTTTCAGGTTCTAAGGGTTGGGTCGGTCGACTCTACAACCAAGAACCACCTGCAACACACCCTAACTCGCATTCAACCAACAATCCAATGACAAACTTAACAGAAACCCTAAAATAGGAAAACTGCAGAAAACCTCGAATTACAGGGAAGTGTAAGAACGGGACGACAAGATAACAAAATAGATCATCAGTCATCATTAATCCACAATCCAAAATATGTATTCAAAGTATCAACTCATAATCTCAAAGAATTCAACAAAACCCAAGCAAGAAAAGAAAACCTAGATACTCATGAGAGTAATCGGGAAGAAAGCTGCAAACCGCCGATTCATCAAGGTTGCCCTTGATCTCCATTGTACCATTCTCATCTTCTGCTCCGCGTTGTCTAACTGGGAATTAATTCTCAACTCTTCTACTTCCTCCCGTGCGCTACTGCCTTCTCACTAGTATGCTGCCTCCTATCTCCTCAATGGCCAAAGGCCGAATCAATCCCCCTCCTGATTTCTGTACATGTCCCTTTAATAATCAGTAGCCACCTCCATTCATGAAAATTTCATGGGCTTTTATCCAATGACATTGTAAGGTGTGTGATTAATAATCTCAAGCCCACTTTCTTTCCTCCATTTGTCCAGATGTGTTCCTATGCCAACTTATTAATTTTCTTTCTCTATCACATGCATATCTCCACTCACTTGTGATGATTTGGTTGATGGTGGCTAGAAATTTTGTCTAATCATTATTCAATCTTTGATTTGAATTCCAACGTCATATGTATACTGGAATACATTAAAAAACGTGCAAAACGACATAAAACAGCCCAAAGGCCAAAGGGTACAAAATTCATGCAAAATCATGCAAAATGGTCAAGTAGAGTACGAAAAATTTCATCTAATGAGGGACTGAATACGTCAATAATTAGGTGCATCAATGGTAAGCACAAGTTGAACCATAAAGATTGCGGAAGTCCTCTATCTTCACAGGGTGTGGTCGCTCATTAAAAACGCATTTGTGCAAACTCTACGCTTACATCTCGAGCTATTTCGAAGGAGATTCCATCTTAGGAAGGGTGGTCAAGGGAAAATTAAGGTTGCATATGAGTAGGGTCTTCTCCACCCTCACCAGGAATTAATAATGAAATACATGTTCAGGCGATCTGACAAGTGATTGCGGTAGTCACGATCTGATCCATGTGATAGAGGAGCCTCACGCTCGGTAGAAGTCCCACTTGTCATTTGCTCTTCAGTAGTGTGAGCATCAAGATTCTCAATATTGAGCAAAGGAACCTCAGGCTGAACATTATAAGTAACCAGTATGGTCTCAGAGGCGATGGGAGGATTGGGACTTTCTGGAACAAATTGCTCTAGAAATCCCCTATAGAGGAAGGGTATCTTCTCTATCTATCTCATCTTAAATATTGATTCTTAAAGGATCGTAGGAGGATTCGACGGTGACATTCTTCTGCTTCTTGAGAGGAGGACTGAAAGAGGCATCTTGAGTCTTGGATGACCCCATTTTCTTGACAGTCGGGTTCCTAGTATTAGAAGACTTTCCTTTAGTAGACTTAGATGACTAGGAGGATTTGGAAGGGCGGGCTCCGGACGAATTCCCCTCGCTAGAGGATTTGGACCATTTGGTCCATCATGAGGAATATAACACACTGGACAGGCTGTATGAAGTGGTATAAAGCAATCAGCAAACAGTTTTTCAAAGTTGGACACAATGTCTTTTTTTCTAACTAAAACTGCAGCTTCTTTGTAAGAACACATTGTCAAACTAGTTTATTTTATTTTGAGAATTATAAGAGCAATAAAAAGAGCCATCAAACAACTTCCTGCTTGAAACAACCAAAGTTAAATGATATAAAGAGAAAGGTGAAGAGGACGCATATTCGGATAAGATTTACATCAGTGCAAGTACATTGTGACTAAGAACGTAAAGGAAATAATCCTGGTTCATTAGTCAGTTCACCAGTTGAAGAAATACATAAAAGAAACAACAAGTTACGAGACAGAGACTTACGGCAAGGACCAGTGCGTCTTCTACCTGATGGCGGTGGTGGAGAGAGTCCAAAATGTTGGCAAGGATGGGATGACAAGACATGACTAACAACAACACTTGAGTTGAGAGGATGGGAAACTTTACTGCTATCGTTTATCATGGAAGATGGGGAATCATTATGTCTCTCGATATACATACTAATGTTTTCTGATGCATAGTACAATAAGGTGAAAACAAATTATGTGTAGGCCGAAGCAGCAGAAGATAAGAAAAATATTCAAAGTCACGCAACAATAATCAACAAATTCAACATCATTATTCTTCAACATTCTGTATCATATCCGGATCCTCCATTGAGGTGTCTAAATCTAAGAAATTTCGATCAGCAGTCTACTCCCCCTTATAGGATAACCTAACAAGAAATCATGAAACATAAAATACAACAGTGATTGCCTTTGACTTTTTATACAAGTAGCCAGTTGCAACCTAGAGAATGAATTCACTTTCTTTGTTACTGAGACACTGAGGAATTATAGAAGAAGAGCAAGTGCAGATGCTAGTAGTTGAAGAAACACTAGACAAATGTGAACACAAACCTTTGGCATCTAAGGAACCCCAAATGAAGACGAGGAGAGAGAATACTGCTAAGAACAACATTGTAACCCGTCTTCGGAGAAAGCAGAAGCAGAACAGTGGGAACTTTCGTAACTTCTCCCTTGAACCAGGTGGCAGAATCTTGGCAGTAGATTTGTGCACCAGATGAGTGGAAAACTTTGTTGAAGACTGCAATGATCCATTGCTACTAACCCTTCTACCCAATAACCCTTCAGTCATTGTAGTAAATCCAAACCCATCAAAATTTGGCTTTGCTGCATCTTCCTTCGTCTTCTCCCTCCCAACACTTTGAAAGATGTTGGATCCAATAGGAAACTTACTTAGAAAAGCAAAATCGATCTGAACATAGAAATCCTGCTGCTTCGGGATTCCCCGGTTCACCACAATTGGAAATTGATCTTTTATCCAATTGCAGTTGTCCTTCAGGGCAGGGACACGCTAGATTAGGGATTAGAGGAACACGAAAATATAAAACCCAACAATACACTTTAATCCGGAAGAGATCTGACTCACTGATTTGACAATGTGTACATTAACCAGATGGCCTGTATCAGTATGGCCGGCTCGAGGGAAAGTCGCTCTCCATATTTTCAACAAGATTTAAACTCACGTCTTCAAAATTAGTTTAACTATTTCACCTATTTAATAATTTATAGGTTTTTTAAGAAAATAAGAGAACCATACACGAATAAAAATAAGTGCTCGCCCAAGTCGAAAGATGTACTACTCTTTGGCTTGGTAGGCAACAAAGCGAATGGCGAACCACATAGTGGGTTGCCGTAATATTCTGACGCGAAGCCGCTGCCAATCTGATCTGGGAAAAGGAGTCCAGTAAATTGCAGAAAAGTGCCATCACCTCCTTCACGGGAGAACAATCGATGCTTTGAACCCGAATCACCAGGGAGCACAAGCATCCCTAAAAGTGAAATTTTTTGTTCCAAAGCAAAGACCCTCGTTGGCATCCCGAACAACTAGACTGACTGCACCTCCAGAGTCGGATGCTATTGCACCATGTCTTGACATCTTTGCTAGTACCACACGTCCCTCATAGTTAAAATCTATATAATGAAGGGGGGTAACAATATATGGTAGGATTTACCAATAGTAAAGATGAGGGCACCAAAACAATCTCGAACAACCAGACCAACAACATAAGCCAGTAATTAAGACAACTACCATCTTCTTCATGATTGTTGAGCCTTGCCACTAGACCTACACAAGGAACAAATGATAGAAAAAATGACGAGAAGATCATCATCGGGAAAATACCTTTCTCGTAGCTAGGGGTGAGAAAAAATGCCAAAGACCTAGTGCAAGCAACCATTGACTAGTCACTTGCATCGGGAACAGCGTTGCAGCATCCGCAATGTCAACCAAAAACCAACCCCACAAAAAAATCAATAGGAGACTTATTCGTTCACGAGCAAAGATAACATTTGTCCCTCTCTACTTTGCCAACTTAACAAGTTGTCTGTGTACTATAAATCGTTCTTTTACCCCTTCCTACTTCCGCTACTTTGCATTTTGGGTCCTTTCGTCACAATTTTTGTCTTTTAAACGTTAATTTATGCACATTCAACAAAACATGTCAACTGCAATAGCCAAGTTTTGACTAGCTAAGTTTTTTAATTGAGACATTATGAGATTTGACAGAGGAACCCAAAACAAGAGCAACCTTTGAAAAACTCTTCCTCGAAATTTCATCGTCATCGTTACGTATCATCATCGCTATTAATCCACATCTCCCTTCTCTGTCCAGATCTCCTCATCATTAGCAGCTAACCATCATCTTCGATATTGGATCCCTATATGGTCGAGAACTTTTCAGTTGCCACATCTTCGTCTCCACATATATAGCTGAATTGAATAAAAAAAAGGCAATTTTAAGAAAACATTACCTAACCGATGTGGATCCGTCATATCCCCGACAAGCAGGAGTCACCAAATACAAGATTCGGAAAACCTGTAAGTACGGATTACAGGCCATAGGCATATGCCTGAACGTAAGGAAGAGAATGGCCAACGACCATAGACTATCAGATAAATCCATTTAGTGGCCTATTTTCTTCTCAAATGGTTATACTTATATCATTTTGAACTTTAATAAATTATTTTTAATTTTTTTAAAGAGAAAATAACATTTGTCCCTCTCTACTTTGCCCACTTAACAAGTTGTCTGTGTACTATAAATCGTTTTTTTTACCCCTTCCTACTTCGCTACTTTACATTTTGGGTCATTTCATCCCAACTTTTATCTTTTAAATGTTAATTTATGCACATTCAACAAAACACGTCAACTGCAATAGCCACGTTTTGACTAGCTAAGTATTTTTAATTGAGACATTATGAGATTTGGCAGAGGAAAGAGCTCCGACCAAATCTCGCAAAGATCTGGCCGAAGATGAAGGCTGTTGAGGAGATGTCTTTGAGCCACCTAAATCGGCTGCATCGGTTGTTGTCGAAGACGAGTATTATCTTAGGAACAACCCGACTTACCAGTAGAGGGAGTATCACAATGACAAGGATTGGGAAGGTATGTTGGATCCGCTAGACAAGAATCTCCGACGAGAGGTGGTTAGGTACGACAAGTTGTTCAAGTGACATATCATGCTTCTAAATTGGATCTGGTGGTGGAGGCGGACAAAAATTCGTTCGCGAGACGCGTTCTTGTTCTTCTTCTTGGTGTTTTGTTTTCCTAATTAGGAACATGTTTTTTTCTTCTTTAGGGTTGTATTCCGATTTGCTAATTAGGAACAAGGTTCTTCATCATGATTCCATTTTGTTCCCATTTTTTTGATTTCGTACAAGGTTTCATGTTCTCCACCAGTACTAATTTTGAGACTAATAATGTTCCATATTTAATTTTGGGAACATGTTATAATATGGTATTTTGAAAATAAGTTTCAGATTAGTGTTTGCGGAACTATTTGTGATTATATGCTTTAAGAACAAGTTTCATATTGTTCGCAATTGTTTCCAAACAGGTTCCATTATTTCTGAATGGATCAAAGTACATAACTAATAAACCAAGAAACTAATCCCAAATTTAATCTCTAATCAGTTAAGAACATGTGTGATTATTAATTATTTTGACAAAAGAAGAACCCAGATTAGTAAAGAGATAATAGGTCGGGAGGCCCTTGTACTATTGAAAGATAACAAACAAGCTCCTTCATAATTAATTGCGCCAAACAAACTCATGTACTTAGAACGAATAAAAAATAAGCCCTTTCGTCACAAATTTGATAAACGTCTTTATAGTGTTGCTTACAAGTTTGACACGTTAATGACCTGTATGTTGTCACATGTCAGTCGAGAGGAAACGTTGTCGTTTTGCCTATTTGGATTTTACTGAGAAGGGGATGAAATCCTCTTACCCTTTCCCTCCACGATTTCCCAACCTCACCACCTCTTATATCAGCCACCAATCTAGAATCGCAGTAACAACCGTCCTTCTCCTCCGGCTCCTGGTCGACGACGGCTTACCTCAACGACAGTCCTTCGTTTCCGACCGAGCTCTCGACGGTAAGATCTAGTTCTTCTTCTCCTTTCCCCTTGGTTTTCCGTTACGCCCCCCCTTCAAAGAATCTCTAACTCGTTCTTCCTCGTTCTGACTCCTTCTTCTCTAGGTTTCGTGCGGCAACCGTAAGCCTATTAGCCTCACTCCGTTGTTCCGCCGTGGGGAGAATCATTACCAATGGGAAATTTATTCGTCCCCTCCCTTTGGGAAAACGTTGCTATGTTCCCTTGGGAAATCCCTAACAATGTTTAACCCTAATTCACAAATTTGTTCATTTTTTAATCCCTAACTATCCTTCTTCCTTCGGGAAATTACTGTCAATGGTGAACCATCCTACTCTGGAGAAGTTGGTTAGTGTGGCTTCGTCATCGAGTCAAACTTCTTTCGTTGGTGGAAGACGCGATGCAACTTTTGATTACGAACGAGGTGTGTACTGTCATTGTGGTTTTAAGGCTCGTTGCTTGTATTTGTGGGCAGCTAGAAATCCAAGCAAGAGAGTTTATCGTCGCATAAGCTTTCAGGTAGTAGTACATTTGTGTGTAATGTTCGTTTGTGTGCTTGGTACAATTTTTATTGATTGTAATGTTCATTTCGTTAGGATGATGCGGGGTTGGTTACACAAATGGTCACCGGCCTTTGGCCAAATAACCCGCAACTCACCGACCTTTAAAAAATTTCACATCCATTACTGAGCTTTGGCCGATTATCCTAGAGGTCACCACCGTCTACGGACATCCAATTTTCCATCCATCAGCCTACGTGGCAATGACAAGTCAACCGCCATGTCATTTAAATCTGCCACATCAAATCCTATCTACCCAATATCAACTCAAACCACCCGAGTCAATTATCCAACCAATTTATCAACCCAATTACCCAAGGCAAACCAAACCACCCCTCTCTTCCCTCCACCATCTTTTCTCCCGAGCCCAACCCCAAACCCCTCCTCCCTCCTCCTCCATTCCCCTTCATCCTCTGGGAAAACGTGCTACAGGATTCCCTTTGCAGAGGAAGCTCATGGCTAGGAGGAGCTCCAATTTTGACCTAGCTCATGAGGACGGACAACGATGTTGCCGGAGGAAGCTCACGACCGAGTATTGAAGCTCACGACGATGAGTGAACCAGGAGTTGAAATCTTGGAGCTCGGAATCAGACTTGGTTCAAATAATTTGATTGCTTCTTCCAGTTTGGGTCTCTGAGCTATTCTAGGGTAAAGATTGTAACTTTTGATCTAAGTAATTGATAAAACTATGAATTAATTAGGGTCATGTTTTCTAACTTAGTTTCTGATTTGGTTTTAGAACAATCACCGAGAATGGACACGTCAACTCATCCTCTCCGATGAAGTCGAAGCAGCACCAACATATCTTAGAATCTCCATGACCGAAGCCGCGGGAGGCGGCAACGACAGCGGCTCCGGTGGGCAGGACTACGAGAGAGAGAATAGCGACGAGCCAAAGAATAGATCTAGTTTTCTACTTCGAACCACCTCCGACTTTCTCCGAGTCTCTCATAGTTGCTTTCCTCGTTTCCCGTGCTCGTGAGGTGGAGTTCTCTTCTTCTTTGTGCCTTATCTCAGGTAGAAGGATTGGAGGGGAGGGAAATCGCCGGAGGTGGGGGGAAGTGGTGATTTTGTTTTGGGGAAGTCGTAGGGGAGAGGAGGCTGAGAGTACGTGGAGGTTGGGAGTCGGTTGGAGGATGAAGGCCGGAAGGGTTTGCGGAGGGGGGCCGGCGAATGAGGATGGGTTGCAAGGGGGAGGAGCGTGGAGAGAGGGAATGGTGGTTTATCCGCGGTGGAGTCGTCAGTGGGTTGATAATTTGGTTGGATAATCGACTCGAATGGTTGATTTGATTTTGGGTAGATAGTATTTGAGGTGGCATATTTAAATGACGTGATGATTGACTTGTCATTGCCACGTAGGCGGATGAACAAAAAATTGGATGTCCGTAGGCGGTGGTGACCTCTAGGATAATCGGTCAAATCTCAGTAATGGATGTGAAACTTTTTAAAGGTCGGTGAGTACCGAGTTATTTGGCCAAAGGTCGGTGACTATTTGTGTAACCAACTCGGATGATGCAGGTTCATTTTTTCGTTGGCACGATATCGAGCTACGACAAATGAAGTATAAATATGTAATACCGCAGTTGCGAGACACTACAAGAAACTGGTTATTTAGCATCGGATGTTTAACAGCGGCCACATTTTGGCCGCTGTTAAAATATATTTACAGCGGGCTTTTAAATGCGAAGAATGTTCGCAAGTCAAGAAGGATGCAGTGGAAGCGCTCCTACCCCCCTATAGCTACCCCCTTATAGCTACCCCTGTCGCTGATGATAATGAAGATGCGGATGATGAAAATCAAACTAGTGACGATTAGGAATAAGAGTGTTAGATTGGACAAAAACAATGTACTTCTTCACTTTGAATTTATGCTAAAACAATGTGTTATGTATAACAACGATGTTTAGTTGTGTGTAATGAAGAAGTTATTTGTTTTGTTCAAAACTGTTATCAATTCTAAATTTTCAATATGTCGAATTTAGAAACGGGCGGGAATAAAAAATAAGAAATATATATATATTTTTGGGCAAAAAAATTTCTGGCCAGTAAAAAACAATTAACAGCGGCCAAACAGCCGCTGTTAAACTCTATCACGTTAACAGCGGCTTACTGGCCGCTGTTAAACTGCATCAATATAACAGCGGCTGCTTGGCCGCTGTTAAATTTTATTGTTTAACTGCGCCATTTTCTGCCGCTGTTAAATTTGGTTAGCATTGGCCAATTTAGCAGCGGCCAAAGTCCGCAGTTAAAATATTTTAACAGCGATTTGGGCCGCTGTTAAACGTTGTTTATGCCGCGGTTAAATAGGACGTTTTTTGTAGTAAGAGGAAGTGACGGAGTTAAAGACTAAAAGATGGGAACTAGAAAGACAAATTCTAATAATGAAAACAGATGGTGTGCCGCTTATGGACGACGATATCGATGGAGGTCAATTTACAACTTCTATCGCAAGGAAAATGAACCTTCTTACTTACATGTTTGCTGCAACAATCATTGTGATCATTGTTTTCCTTTCGGCAGCTGCATATAAACTTTAAACATACAGCTTGTTTGCCTTATCAATTTGTCTTTTTAGTAGTTTTCTTTGAGCATGCAACACGTAGTATTCATTGAGAAACAACCATATACATAAGTCGGTTATGTTCACAGTGGGAGATGTGGAGGACGGTAGGGCTTTGACGGACATCCTTGGGTGCTTTCTGGGAATTTTCCCAGCCACGTAACTTGGGTTACCGCTGGGTATAGGTGTGCCTCCAAGCAGGTTTGGGACCCGATGGTATCAAAAGTTAGAAGGAGGGGATTCTTGGAAAGCACGCTTTCTTTCCTTTGGGGGGTTGGTTACCTAAATAGTCACCGAACTTTGGCCAAATAACCTGGAAGTCACTGAACAAAAAAAATTGCTATTGATATTACCAGACTTTGAGCCATTTTTCGAAGAGGTCACTGTTAGCCACGGACATCCATTATTCCGTCCATCCGCTTATGTGGAGTTGCCAACTCCACTGCCACGTCATTCAAGTTTGCCACATCATATTAATTTTTCCTAACATGCCTAGTCATCTAACCAAAGAACTCAATCTAATTAACCCCAACCCAATAAATCTAACCGAAAAGTTAAATCCTTCTTCCTCTCTCTCTCCCTCCTCCATCCTCAACACCACACCACACTCCTCCTGCCTCCTTCTTCCCACCATCACCGCCGCCACCACTGCCGCCGCCGAGCCGCCGCCGCCGCCACTCTTCTCTCCATCTTCCTCCTCTGCTCTCCAAACCCAACCCCCTCTCTTCAGCTGTGGAAAAGCGACTGGAGAGAGCAGGCGAAGAGACTGGAGATAGCAAGCGGATCTGAATCAACGACGACGGGAGAAGCCCGGAGAAGCGACGCGACTGGAAAAGAGCGATTGGAGAAGACTAGAGACGTGGCGCGGCTCTAGAGAGGCACGGAGCGACTGAATCGGAGTGACGAAGCGATGAAAAATTGCAGCGTCAGCGTCGGTGAAAAGAGAAAGACCGTCTTCCTCGGCGACTTTTCTGTCAGATGCAGGGAAGGGGTCGAAGCAGGGGCCACCGCCTCTCTCTCGCTCTCCGTGCGTCCCCACTTCGCCGACTTAGCTCCTTCATCTTCCTCTTCCCCTCCTTCCTTCAGATCTGACCACCGGCGGATGAGTGCAGACACGACGGCCGGCGGAGCTTCCTCGACGGCGGCGGCGGCGACGAGGGTTGTGTGATTCCTGACCAGATCTGATTTTTTATTTGGTTTTTTCGATTAGATTATGTAAGTGGGTCGGGTTGATAATTGGTTGGGTGCTTGGTTAATTTTGGGTAGATAGGATCTGATGTGGCACTTTAAATGATGTGGAGGATGAGTTGGCAAGTCCACATAGGCGGATGACGGAAAAATGGATGTCCGTAGCTAACAGTGACCTCTTCGAAAAATGGCTCAAAGTTTGGTAATGTCAATATCAATTTTTTTTGTTTAGTGACTTCTGGGTTATTTGGCCAAAGTTCGGTGACTATTTAGGTAACCAACCCTTCCTTTGGGGCATAATGGAACTTTTGAAGGGTGTTTTATCTCAATTCCCAATCTATTATTTGTCCCTTTTTAAAGCTCTGATGACCGTGCTAAATAAGCTGGAGAATTCATAGTAGGTTTCATTGGGAAGGGTGTGGAGAGGATAGAAAACCTCACCTTGTTAAATGGGACTTGGTCAAAGCCCCAAAAGCTAGAGGAGGCTTAGGTGTTTTAGACCTTCGGAGTTTGTATAAGGCCTGCTGGAAAAGTGGGGATGGAGATATGTCACCAAACAGAACTCGTGGTGGCGGAAACTGACAGTGGAGAAGTGTGGGGGTGGCCGGGAAGCCTGGAAGCCGAGCTGGGGGTTGCAGAATGCGGGGTGGTCTATCTGGAGAGATGTCGTCTTGAATATTTCTAGGTTTTGGGAACACGCTTATATCGATCATGGGGGGTGGGTGGTTTCTTTTTGGTTTGATGTTTGGGTACCGGGTGAGTGCTTGGCTAACAGTTTTCCTAGGATCCCAGCTGCTGCGATTGATGTGGATGTTGCTGTTTTCGATATTGTTGTGGTGTCTGACAGGTACGAGTGGAATATTCTGTTATCTGTGTATCTTAGGGGCGGAGCGAAAGAGGAGAGACTTAGGCTTATGACAGTCTTGGAAGGGGTCGCTCCAGGATGGATCTCTCAGCAGGGGCCACCTGCTCCTGTTTGGTAATTCACCCCTTCAAGATTTTTCTCTGTCAAATCCTTCTCCAAGGTTCTGGTTCAACGATTTTTTACGGGAGTGGAGGAGTTCCCGTTGGAGGTAGTATAGATTGACTATGTCCCTACTAAGATTGTTGGTTTTCTTTGGCAGGTTTTTTGCAAGCGTATTTCCACGTTTAATAGCCTACAGAAGCGAGGGGTCATTGCCCAAGTTGTTGTGTTTTATACAAAGACGACTTGAGTCGGTGTCACATTTGTTAGTGTCTTTTCCTTTTGCAGCTCAGTTGTGGGCTACCATCAGTTCCAAGCTTGCCATATGGGGTCCTCACCATTCTAACGTTTCCATGTTTCTGAGAGACTGGCAAGCTAGGGACCGTAAGGGTGAGTTTCACAAGTTCAAACATGGTTTGGTTCACGCTATTTGGTGGTGTATTTGGGGAGAGAGAAATGATAGGATTTTTAAAGATAGGAGTCGGTCGAGGGGGCAAGTGTCTTGGAGGATTGTGACCTTGGTGGGTAGATGGGTTAGAGTCGCAGGGCGCATTTCACCCGGAGTTCCTCCGGCGAATTTGTTAGTGTCTTGTCCTTTTGCAGCTCAGGTGTGGGCTACCATCAGTTCCAAACTTGCTATATGGGGTCCTCACCATTCTAATGTTTCCATGTTTCTGAGAGACTGAGGGTGAATTTCACAAGTTCAAACATGGTTTTGGTTCACTCTATTTGGTGGTGTATTTGGGGAGAGAGAAATGATAGGATTTTTAGAGATAGGAGTTGGTCGAGAGAGCAAGTGTCTTGGAGGATTGTAACCTTGGTAGGTAGATGGGTTAGAGTGGTGGGGCGCATTTCGCCGGAGGAACTCCAGACGTGGATGTCGTTGTGGCAGCACGAGTTTGATCCATGTTGAGGTAGTTTGGATTTTTGGGTTTGGGAGTGTGGTGTATAGATAGGGTCACATGGCATTTATTTTGAGACGAGAGTTTTTTTTCTTGGTGTATAGGGCTCGGTGCGGCTTATGGTGGTGATTTTTTGTCTCTGAGTGCATCAGGTGATTTTTGGGGACGCCGGCGTAGGGGTTGGGTACGGTTTGTTATCGTGGACTTCCCCCCTTCTTTTGTGGTTTTCGAGTTGGTTTGTCAATTTAAGAATACTTTTCTATGGTCCTTTTGTACATGTTGGGTTTCTTGGTAATTAGGAGTTTCTACCCTTCATAAAAAAAATTCACTTACACATTATTTCATAACATCCACATGACTTCAAGCCACAAATTATGTTTACATAATATTGCAGTGCTAAAGAACTGCAAAATATGGATTATATATCCTCCTCCTTCGTTCTTCCACATCCTATAGCCAGATGCACCCTTCTGCTATTTTATAGCAGAGTATTAGACTACAAAATATAGCTAGAAGCAAAATATATCCAATTCCAACTACCATAACCAACTGTTATACTTCCCAAAAATGTACCAGTGTACCACAAACACTTCCAACGACTACTTGGGACTAGAAGTTCCACCCGTGATGCTCTCTTGTGTTGATTTCACCCTTACTTCTTCAACTGGTCATTCGGGTAACAAGTCATTTGGTCAAGTTATCCGGGTACCAAATCGCTATATTTTTAAATTAACGGGTTAGCTCCAAACCCGACCCTTACCCACCCAAATAAAAGTTGGGTTGTCGGTTCAAGTGTCAAAGTAGCAAACTCAACTCTACATTTTTTAAAGGTTTTAGAGAGAGTCAATCAGTTAGATCCACTATACTATATTGATGAAACATTCATAAAATAAAACAATAATATTTTAAAAAACATAAACATATTTAGCTTAAAATAATAATACATGCACAATAAATAAGGAGATGCCCACACAAGTAAAGAAGTCGCCAAATGTAATGGCATTTTTTCGGGATGATATGGCAAAATCAGCCCCTGTTTTAGAATCGACTCAAATGCTGCCCTATTTTGGGAATTTTGTTTTTTAAATGACCCTAAGCTGGGAAAAAAGACTCTATGTTGGGTATCATCCTTTATTTAGATAAGTGTCATAAGTTGGTGTAAATCAATAAAATAAACATTTGTTATGTTCTTGAAGCAATCTTGACAAGCATTATGATCACCAGCAGCTTATCAGTATTCAGGATAATTTTGGCCGCTTCTCTGTTCTGGTTTCACTTGAGGATTAACTGATAGCTTGTGCTCTGCAACTTGGCACTCAGTAAGACCCCATGGGTTTGTTTTCTCTTGTTGCTTCCAACTGCCATTACATTAAATGAAATTCCACATCTTCCTTCAAGAGCATCCTCGCCATTTCCCCTGTGCAATATTCTTGACCATAGTGTTCCCATGAACGTAAACCTTGGCCTCTTTCACCTACGAATGTGTAATCATCATCAGTCAATATGTCTTTCCGTAACACGCTTCCAGGTAAATTAGGTTGTGGGTTGGCGAGGTTTAATCTTCAATTTTCATACCAGAGAAACGGGAGGGAAGCCACGTTTAAGAAGAATCCCCGAGAAGCCATTCACAGCAAATAAACATTTGTACCCATCAACAGCAGAATGCTCACTGTTTTAAGTGATCACAGAAAACAAGATGGTGTTGATGAAGATGCGTCGTCATGTATATATGTTAGAAGAAATAACCCGCCAAGGGAACAAGAATCAACATGTCTGCATCAAGTAGCAGGCATGCTAATTGCAGAAAACTGAACTCACCTTACAAGATACGTAAAATTTCTGTGCTTGTATTCTTCAAGAGGAATCCGCTCTTCTTTAGAGTATCTAGGCACATAAATAAGTCGAATCACATCAATTTAACAAAAAGACTGAACAATGAAAGCATTTTTGAAAGGATATATCAATATAGTGAAATCGAGTTATACCTCCACCCGGAACAATTTTCTAAAAACCGTGATATTCCATTCATTGCCGAAAAGGTATCAATATGAACCAACACTTGATCATTGTCAACAGTATCGCCTGGCATCCGTGAGATTAACCCCAGAGAAAGTGATTAGAGATCACCACAGAACAATCATCAGACTCAATAAAAGCTCACTTAATACCAATTGATTAAACACATGTGCAGCTATGTCTGTATGTGTGACAAAGACAAATAGTCTCACCAATCTGGTGCAGCTCCGTTAATGCATGACCACTGGGATAATTTTCATAAGATGCCATGAAAGTCACTGCAGTGCACCCTAGACTACAGATTACCAAAACGAGTTATACAGGAAAGAGAAAGATTCAGAGGACCAAAAGAAAGGGTCAAACCTGATCAAGAGTAGTCCCAACACGATAAGATTAAACAACTTCCATAATGGCTTCTTCCTATTATTGTAACTGCAGATCAGAGCAACAAATCCTGAGGTCAGTTGGCACCTTGCAAAATGGCCAAATGCAGACAATGATTTGTGAGATAGATAAAGCAATGTACATTCTGCTTGCTGCAACTGCTGCAGAAAGGTTAAACATTGGAACAGAACTAATGATGAATCGAAGTTCCTGCATCATACAAAAGGAACATCAGGTAAACTTATATAATATGCACGAGTCATGAAAGCTTGCAATACATACTTTGTGTGGAAGCTTGGAGTAAAGTAAGATGAACAAGACAGCCGGAAAAACAAAATGACGAACTCTTCGATCTAGTATAACTCCAAGCTGCAGATAACAGTAACAAGGTCATCGATAAGATAACAGAAGCGAAACTAGCAGTAATATATCGGTTACTAGGGAACTTCATTTTTCAGCAATCCAAGAACATAGCTGGAATCTTCCCAATGAAGCTGACTTTCAGAGAGTTGGGTTATTACATACAAGACTCACCACAAAAAGAGGATATGCAGCAAGCAGCGAACGTGGGAGAGCTGAAGTGAAGTACCAATGGAAGGAATGTGTCTAATAAAAATCATGTTAAGGAAAACAAGAAAGAGAGTTTTAAATGCGCTTAAAGAAGTGGTCTCAATAAACAGTTTATATGCAGCACACGAAAAACCACCTCAACCATACTCAACTTTCACATGAATAAATAATAAAATTGAGTAAAGTGATTAAGAATATATAGAGGACGTGGACAATGTGCAAGCAATCAGCAATAAGATCAATCAAATATGAATGTCACTTCTTCAACTAGAAAGAAAATAATTGGTCTCCTAAGCTGAAGAACAAGCTTCAACCTGACTTGGATTAAACATAGTTGTAATGTTAATCCCAGGTAATTCATTGGTTTCATCTATTCTTCACCAACAAAGAGATACGCAGTAAACCCAATAGTACTAGCATGGGAAAATCATGCCTTGATGGTTACCTTGAGCAGTGTAAGCACATTAAAATTTACGTTCAACTATGAGTTGATGGGAAAAGAAATTTCATCCACAGAGGATACACCCCACTCAGAACTTCGGTTTAGAACAGAATTGAACCAAAATACTTCAAATTCTGGCCACAATACGCGTCTCCACATAATTGAGTCAACGAACATAGTAAGACCTGCACTAAGAATTAAGCTATATGAAGAATAATTCAGAACCATCACAAGTAACACCCTTACACTAAGAAGAGACTGACATATTTCCAATAGTAATTTTGACCCACCTATGGACAATAGTGCAATGCCTAGGCAGTATTTAATTCCACCAAATACTGATACAGATCTGGCCTGAAAATTGGAACCATAAAGAGTTCTTGAGATAATTAAAGAAGGACTGTCTTAACTCTGCAGTAGAACAACATATTTATTAACAATGCACTACCAACAAAAGCTGCAAGCCAAGAGGACCAAGAAGTAACAGCATGTCACATCTGAAGACTACTGCAGCAAAGATCTGGTCCAGAAAAAACAGAAGCTGTGAGAAGATCTGAAATGTATGCACATAAAATACCAATTATGTTTAACCACCACTTACAGGGTGTCCTTATAAAATAAGTCTCAATGCATGAATAATATCCAAATCATTGCTAGCAAGATTCAGAAACTTTGAATATGAAAATGATGCAATTGTCTGCACTATGACATATAGTTGATAAGATCTAGAGCACAATACTACAATACCAGACAATTCAGGGCGGCATAATCTTTCCCCTTGAGCCAATACCCATAAGCTAAGTTGACTGCAAATAATTGAAGGAGAAGTTAGTATGAGTTTATGACACTTAAGATAGTCCAATCTCAATGGGTAATATTTGACATAAATGTTACCACAACAAGTTATAAATGAGAAAGGTGAGTAAGCCTCATAGATAATATACACAATTGCAAAAAAATTAGCAATTTATCAAGAATCCATGTCCAATCTCCAGTCCAGACATCAATCGTCCACACTCTTCAATTGGGGATGGTTAACCAGCAATTGCTAATAAGAAGCTCAAGCACACAGCAGACATTCAGGAAGAGATCTTCAAATAGGAAATAAACGATATTTCCACAGCAATTTGAAAAAATACAAGGCAAAGAATGGAGTTTAGCTACTAGCAATAGTACCTAATACCAAAGCGAAAATATTAGGAAGTGGTCGCGTGCAATAGAACAGTAAGTGAAACTGAACCGCAGTTAGTACCACAAAGAAGCCTTCCACTTGATGACCAAACTTCTGCCTAATCTGCTTGAACAGAATGTACATAACATTAACAGTTGAAGTCAAGTCCTTCTGAAAAGGATTCCCAACCGGAATAACTGATAAGGGAAAAAAAGCGTACAATAAGACGACTTAATTCCAAAAGTCAGAACTACATTATGTACCTGAACACGAAAGAACCTCAAGCTTCCTAATACCATGGAACCCAATGCCAAGCGAACTAGCAACAGCAAATAAAAAGAAGGCGTAACTTGGCAGAAATGCTTATTATCTACAGGATGAAAAACTTGAGAAATCCAGATAACCGAGAGATACAAAAACACGATAAGCAACTCTTATAGATTCAAAGGACTTAGCCACTCCCCCAGTTCCTAAAATAGTTGACCACTAGCAGTACCGGATAACTAACCTGCAATGAGTGCATAAAGTTTTGGCAACTGCAGGAAGCTCACTGCCAAAAGTACGGGAGATGCTAATGCTGAAATGAGAAACGCTCCTAAGGGAAGGAGGAAAAAATAAAAGAACAGCATAATCAGTCATCTAGTCAGGGAGGGGAGGGGATGCTAGTACTACAACTCGTCGGGCATGCTAATACCAATGAAAGTTCGAGGAACAACGCCAGGGAACTCCAAGTGATCATACTGGAAAAAAGGAAAGTTCAAAAGTATCTCAAAATCACGTTCACATATCAACCCGAAGAAAAAGGAAGTTTTAAGAACTGATCACAACTCCACCAGTAGAACTTACATTATTCAAGTGATGACGATGGAACAGAATGTCATGCATCGCCTTGGCAATCACAAAAAGAATACAAAGAGTGAGCAGTAGAATCACAAATAATAACGGAAGAAGAGAGGCAAATAGAAGCTAAAGAAACACGAGTGGATGAGACTAAGCTAGCACCTGAACGTTGAAGCTTTCTTCAACCTTGGTGTACGGCGCCATTAGCGCATAAAACGCAGCTATCGACCCTAACAGTAAGTCATAACCTGCGTGGAAAAAAGAGTTCCGATTCAAAATATCTAGCAAAGAAGAAGTTAGAGGGAAAGAACGTGAGAGAATTGAATTAGTAACCGTAGATCTGGAGGAATTCGGAACGCTTCGAAACCATCGGTGGAGTAGACTGGAAATGTAAGAAAGAAAAACAGCCGGGACATATCCCCGCCGCCGGTAACGACGAGGAAGAAGAAATGCGTCTTCCTTCTGTGGGCCAAAAAAAATTGAATGCGGTTAGTTGGGCGAAGCCCATTTGGTATTAAAACAAAAAGAACTCTCTCTAATAAAGATTGGCCCTTAGGCTGCAAGTAGGATGTTTCAGGACGTTGTTTTTTTTTTTTCCTCTCATGTCATCTAGAGCTCTGAATTTGTAGTTGTTCTCGTTAATTTGTGTTATTTTGAGTCTTTTGTATTTCTCATGCTCTAGAGTAGATTTAAGTTTCGACAACTGCCTTAATCATTCTCGAAACCCCCAATCTTATTACTTGTTTACTTGCTACTTTTGGAATTATTAGTTTAATTCATTCACAACCATTATCAAATCCCCAATCTCAACCATTAGATCTAGGGTTAAACTTTTCAACGACGTAGATTGATTGCATTGGATTTAGCATCCAATGTGTTGGCTCTAGAATCAAAATCTAGATATTATGGTTTCACAAACTTTCTATTAATCACGCATTGATCACAACTAAGGCAAATGTGATAATTAATTAATAGATAGGTTTGTATATATAATGTCGGGATCGGATCAGCATCCAAGACTTTCCAGGTTTGGAAAGTTTCAAACCCCCTTACAATCATTAGATCTAGTTTGACCCTTTGACCAATCTAATGGTTCAGATTTGTTAGGGGTATTTAAGACTTTTTACACAAATAATTTAAATATTATATTTAATTTAAATATTTTATTATTATATTTAATTTAAATATTTTATTATTATTTTATTATTACCTTTTAATGCTTTTTATGTTGACAGTTGCTGGTACTGTCGTCGCCCCCCTCGCCGGTCACCACCGCCGGCGGCCGTCGCCGGTCACCGCCGCCGCCGGCCATCGCCGGTCACCACCGCCGGCGGCCGTCGCCGGTCACCGCCGGCAGTGACTTTCCGGTGACCGTCTTCGGTGACTTTTTTGACGACTTTCCGATGACTTTTTCGTGAAATTTTTTGGTGACTTTTCCAGCGACTAATCAAACTCCGGTGACCTTTCCGACGACGTCTAGTTAACTAGTTAACTTGGATTTTTACAGTTAACTAGTTAGCTAACATGTTTTCCGATTATTTTTCCGGCGAGGCTCCGGAGACCGAACAAACTCCGATGACTTTTCCGGCGAGAACATGTTAACTAGTTAACCTGATTTTTACTGATAACTTGTTAACGATATTTTTTTATTGATAACTAGTTAACCTGAGTTTTTACAGTTAACTAGTTATCAACAGATAACTAGTTAACATGTTATCCATTCGAGTTAACTAGTTACCAAGTTGTTAACTAGTTAACTTATTTACTTATCAGCAGATAACTAGTTAACTTTTTGTTTAACATCATGATTTATCAAGTTAACTAGTTAACCGATCAAGTTAACTAGTTATCTTCTCGAGTTAACTAGTTATCTACTCGAGTTAACTACTTAACTTATCGAGTTAACTACTTAACTTATCGAGTTAACTAGTTAACCAATCGAGTTAACTAGTTAACCAACCATTTTAATTGTAACATTCATTTTTACTAAATAATCTTGTTAGCTAGTTATCTACTCGAGTTAACTAATTAACTTATCAAGTTAACTAGTTATCTACTCGAGTTAACTAGTTAACAAGATTATTTAGTAGATAACCAAAGATCCGATTATATAATTATATGTTATTTCAACAACCAAAATTTCACATTTTAATGTTACTAAAAATTCCCAAACTACAATCAGTCACTGAACTTAATATGTGACATATTAGTAACTCAACTTTGAAAACATGCCAAATCAGTCAATAAACTTTAATATTTGACAAATCAGTCACTGAACTTCAATATTTGACAATCAGTCACTGAACTTTAATATTTGACAAATCAGTCACTGAACTTTAATATTTGACGAATCAGTCACTCGTCTTCAACCTCTCCTTCCGGCGAGGACTGACTTCCGATTTGCAGGTCTTCCTTCCTCACCTTCAGCAGTACGACCAGCAGCTGCCTCCCCTGGTTGCCGGTTCCGATCACAGCCTCCGTCTCCGCCACCTCCTCTTCCTCCTATGCCGTCGATAGACAACCTCCCTCCGCCTCCTCTCCCGAGCTTCTCCCCTACTCCTAGCCGGAAGCGGTGCGGCGGCTGGGCTACTGCAATCGGAAGTGAAAGGAACCGCCTCCTCTCCCGAGCTTCTCCCCTACTCCTAGCCGGAAGCGGTGCGGCGGCTGGGCTAAGTGAAATTGGTGACGTCGGAGCCACCTGAACAGAGGAAGGAGAGTGGCGGAGGTTTTGAAAGCGATGGCGGCAGTCAGACTAGCCGACGGCGACAAGGGAACTCGTCGGATTGACAGACGGCGGCGGCGGGATAGAGATGGGTGGAGCGAAGGGATAGAGAATCATATGAGTTGGATTAATTGGTATTTTTCAAAATACCTAAACTGCCCCTAGGTTTATGGAGTTTGGAACAGTCCAAACAAAAACTCCTGGACGCAGATCTTGTGCCATATAATGTCATATGAAAAATAATTAATTAATAGATATTAAGTATAGTTTGAATTTAAATGTACACATATTGGATGTAGTCCGACCAAAATGAAGTGAAGTGTAAATGTAGATATAGAAAGAGAGGTGGTTATCATCATTCATTAGAAAGAGGAAACACATTCACGATCGGGAGAATTGGAATCGTCCGATGGAGAATGGTTGTGTCTACCCTCGTACGTTGTTATCACCATCCGACAATCCTCTGAAAGCCGCTCCACTCGCTTCTTCACCCTACAGTTGTTGTGGGTGCACCTGTAGTAACTTCTGCGCATTAACATGAATAAATTACTCATTCACTGTCTAAGTTACAAGACTTCACACGTACATATATAAAAATCTCAACAAAATTATTATGATGAGCACATTGTTAATATTTTGGGTACTTGTATGTAATCAATGTAGCATAGAAAACACAATAATAATACAATCACTTCTCCGGTGAACTAGTTGATCATCCTAGTAAAAAATTATGTAAATCTTTATTATTTGATCAAAGATATGGTGATCATCTAAATCTATTCCTCCTTGTGTCCCTTTATACAATGTAAATTTTCTGGGTTTCAATTCATAATCTCTCAGAGTGGCTTTTATTGTAAAGTAGTTGGAACATATGCACTGATAAAAAAATGTGAGACCAGATTTCAAATTCCAAAATTAGAATTATTAAATTATGGGACTAATCAGTTCATCCTTAGATGCGATAACATGTGATATGGTGAATGTGATCGATTGTTGGTGGACAATTAAGAGTGAAAGAGCGAAGGTTTGGACAACTAGGATAGCTAGGGTGGGAAGATGAATGACATTGTGGAATTAATGTGGAGGTGTGGTTGCACTTGTAATTGTAAATGTGCCAACCAAAATTAGAGCTCTTGAACTTAACTTTGGAGAAAATTTACATGTAAGCTTGGCAAAGGGAAGGGTAGGGTAGGGTCGGGGTATGAGGTCAATCCTACTCTTACTTTCAGGGTATAACTTTGGAAAATACCCAACCATTTATCATATGGGTTTTCAACTAGCCTACCTTTACCCTACCCTACAAATACTCTCAGGATACCTTGAACATTTTTATAGTCTCTAATAACACTATTTTTAGGATAATTTTTATACCAAATCACATCATTATCAACCACATAAATAAAACAAAAAAATTATATAAGCACTAGAGTTATATATAAATTAGTCAATAAAGTAATGGCATACAAATATTATGATCAGTTTTTACCATCACCATCACTATACATTTCTAAATAAAAACTTGAATAATGATTAAGTAAACAATTAATGGTTATAATAATGTGTTTTTATATTAATTAATTGTGAGTCATCTCATGAATCAACTGTGGATTATGGTTTGTTTAGTAATTTTGTATAAAAACTACATAGATTCATAGTGAGGTTTATGGTGTATTTTGCGGGTAGGGTTTTGATCCTACCCTTACCCTACTTTTTCAACTAATGTAATACTCTTACCCTACCCTTGCCCAGTCAACATAGGGTATTATCCTCGTTGACCGAGTAGGATAGGGTAGAGTACAAATTATCATCCCTATCCACACGAATGTTTATTTTGTTCAACCCGAGAAACCAACAATGATTAAAAGAAGCATCTCCAATTTACTGCATACTAGTACTACTGTCACAATATATAATGGTCATAGCTAGCTAGTAGTTAATGTAGTTTTTGTAAAGAACTGTTACATCTCAATAACTCGAGTTATTTGGAGATGGTTTTTAATAATTTTAATATTCATGTGTGTATATTCTTCATTATTGCGTGTAGTGTCTACGAATAATAATATAATAATAATAAAATAATAATAATAATAATAATATAATAATAATAATAATAATAATAATAATAATAATAATAATAATAATAATAATAATAATAATATATAATAATAATAATAATAATAATTAACTGAACTAATAATTAGAACTTCATTTGTCAATCATTCGTCAAATCATCCAAAAGAAGTGATTGTGTCTTCAAATAAAACAATACTACATACATGTGCTGGCTACCTATGATTACATGCGCATGCATTCTAACACCTAAGTAATTACATGATCATCTGCGAAACTAAAAAGTTGTTTAATTATTTTAATCTTATATTAGTAAGTTAGTTAGTTAGATGTTCAAAGAAATTCACACGTTTACAAATCCATAGAGAGGCTTGTATTGCCAGTAAAAAAGCAGGTTGATCTCGACAAAACACCTTTAAGTGTTAAACACATTTGAATTATAAAGATATTGAGAACTAGCTTATACAAATTTCTCAAGGAAATTAAATAAAAAGAGGTCAAAGTATTCATATAAACCATTCATTGTGCTCTGAAAATAGAAAAAAAATATTATATATATAAGTTCAAAGAAGGTAATCATGGAGATTAGAAATGAAGAAACTTTGAAGCATTACCAAAAAGAAAAACTGATTTTGAAGCAATCAATTGAAAAAGGTTTGTACTTGAATAGGTGTGTTTCTCCCAATGGAGATTGGAGAAGGGGTGATATAAATTAATAACTTCTTATTCTTATGTAGATGAAGTGTATTGGAGTTGTGGAGTAAGTAGATTATTCTTACATCGTGAACATTTTGGTACTTTTAGGTATTGGTACCCTAACTAGCACTAAAAGTCCATATTTCTAAGCTTTCAAAATAGACTCAAACTCTAAATCGTATCTCAAACTCTAACATTTAACAATAAGTCCAATTTAAGAAAAAAATCATAAACAACAACATAAACTCGAAACTCCTAACACTATATCCTAACCCCTAAATATTAAACTAAAGCCCTCAAACTCCAAAGTTCAAACACAAATATAACAAGATTTTAGTGATAAGGCCGGTACCGACACCCCGGGTACCTAAGTGTTGGCAGATAGGTATATATATAATTAATCATGGTAAATAATAGGTAGGCAGATAGGTTGGTACCTGGGATGAAGGCTGTTTTTAACGACTTTCTGGCCATATTTACGCCACCTGTAGCCATCGTCAAGTACATCAATATCACTCCTAGTTTGGAAGCAGAACCTTGGTTCTCTCAGCTTCCTTCTTATCTTTACTTTGTTCCTCTCTGCCGATGTCGAGCTCCTCCACCTACCCACGCCCGATACAAAACAAAACAAAACAAAACAAAACAAAACCAAACCAAACCAAAACTCAATAGTTAGTTAATCACTAATACTAACATTGGAAGCAACAATTTGTACAAACACAACATAATGATCATATAATTAACTTTGTAATAAAACACAAACCTATTCTCTTATATAACTAACTAGAAATTATCTTTTGGGATGCAACGAAAAGAAAGAAATATTAACACGAAAACCAAGGCTTCTAATTAATATATGCTTTCATAACTTAGTAACCATAATTTGGAGTAGCATCAATCACCTAGGCCTGTCACAAATAATAATATACATGTGTGGATTTCTTAGTTACATTATTTCTAAATAAAAAAGGCAAGGAAGATTAGCAAGCGGCCGTACTTTTGTCGTTGCAATTAACAAGTCAAGACTGATGTACTAATAAAAGTTACACATACAAAAAGTCCATTCTAAAATTTCAAAATACATACTAAACACAACATTGAGGATACGACACACAAAATGCTTCATGAGACTGAAGAAATTGGAGGACGAGGAGATTCATTGTTGGTTGATAAAAAAAAGGGTCGACCATTGACAATAGATAGCATCTAGAACTGTCAAACAGGTGGGATAGGCAGGTCACGGGTCGGGCTGGTTGGGTTGCAGGTTAGGCGGGTTCATTGGGTCACAGGTTGGGCGGTTCTCGGGTTGCCCACCATGTCACAAGCTATTTCCAAAAATAAAAAATAAAAAATAATATAATAATTTGTTTATCTAGTAAAATATGAAATTTATATATGTGATAATATACTCAAAATTCTTACAAATATACGAAAAAAATGAGAATCAAAAGTTGAAATGAGTTATACAACATTTAAAAGTAATGATTAGATAAGGTAATAAATAATAACTTTGTAGTAGTTGTATTAATGGTAAGAGATATAAGTGAATATAATTTGATTAATTAATTAATTTGGTGTAGTTTGATAAATGGAGTAATTAATAATTAAGTTATGGGCTGGATTTAAACAATGATTTGAGAAAGAAAAACTATTGTTAGTGTAGCGCCAATTCTTCATCATGTATATCCATGACCTAGCATTAGGCCTTAGCTATATCTATGAAGATGTCATTGAGAGATAACAGTCCAGAAATTGAAGGTGGAATCTTAGAGTAATTTGTCCAGACATGCGATATAATTATTAAAACTCAGAATAGAATATATCGTCGTCTTATGTGTGTAGTACACATAATAATAAATTAATAACAAGTAATTAGTAGTATTAGAATTAGATGTATGGGTTTCCATTCCAATTTCCACTATGTACTTAGAATCCACTACTAATAGTAATAGCATACAGTTTGTACGTACCATGAAGTGTCGTGGTTGTGGTTGCGGTTGCTGCTGGGCTCAACGGGAGCAGACGACGATGTACATGTACTACTAGAGTAGTTGCTGGGTTCCATTCTCACCACCTAACGCATGCACTCCAAATTTCAGCAGTTTCCATTAGTAGGGATTCATCATCATCATCTAATTACTAACTAATAATTTCCAATATCCTAACTCAAAGTCTCTAACAACTAACTAAGGTTAATTAATTTGGAAACATATATATATATATATATAGGCAATAAATACCTGGTCATAATGGGCAAACCCCATACTAGTAATATTGGAATCTGAGTAGAGCAGCTGCTGCGGTAGCGGATGATGATGGGAGATCATGTTCATGTGGTGGTGTACGGCGGCGGAGGAGGAAGTGTAGTGCTGCTGGTTTTCATCAAACATCCCGAACCCTGCCGAAGACGCCAGATGCTGGTGCTCTTCTTCTTCTTCTTCCATTTCTTCCAATATTATTTTCCTTTCTCTCTCAGTCTATATATATGATTATCTCCTTTGGAAGGATCGATCTGTTTTTTTCTCTCAGGCTCCTCCAAAACCCTTCTTCTTCTGTTGCTTTTCTTCCGCCCTTATCACCAATGAAAGAAGCTAAGCTAAGCTAAGGGAAATAAAAGAAAGCTAATTTTTATTGATAATAAGGAATTAATACAACTTGTGGGAGTTTATAAGTCATCACACATATCTCCTAGTGTTCATACCTTTTCATGGTCACTTTTTGCGGGGTTGAAAAATGCTCTTAACCTTTTCTTCGCCATTAGATTATTCTTTTTATTATAATTAAACAGTCTAAATCGTATTCATTTTTTGCCTTAATTAAGAGATATTTGGAAGTTGAGATTCTTGCATTGTTATGAGCAGGGACGGAATCAAGATTTAAAAAAGCACTGAGTTGAAATTAAAAGAATTTTTTTCTAAAATTTATTGTAATTTTTAATTACACTACTAGCTAGAAGATTATATATTTTTATATATATATATATATATATTCTAATTTCAAGTACAATTAAGTGATGTGATATAGAATGTTGTATTTCCAAGTAGGTATGATTACCTTCATATTATTATACAATGAAATGATGACAGTAGCAGTGGCCCCACGTTCACATCCAAACACAAGATTACAATTTACATATGGAAGATGCCTCAGCTCCCTGCGGTGTTTCTCTTTCTTGTTCTGCGTTTATTACACTATGTTTGGTTTCTGTGATTTGGGTGAATATATGTATTCACGAGAAATCTTCGGTTTTTCGGACTTGTGATTTGAACAAGGAGTGATTTGAGGTTGAAAAAATGGTGATGAAATAGCTTATTTCAAAACTCGGGTATGAGCTGAGTTTTGGGTGAGTTGAAGTCAATAATCATTTACAAATATGTCCTCCTACTTTTATACAATATTACAATCAATGCCACTCTTTCAATGCTCACACCTAACTTTTGCAGAGTGTTTATTCTTTCTTCTTCTTAGACGCTTTTCTCCCCTCAAACAACTGCAGAGAGTTTCGAGCTTACTCCAAGCTGTGTGCCTTCCAGCAGCTTGCAACCCTAAGTCACCACCAGCCTTCCCATCAGTGAGGTCACATGATTTCTTCAATCTACAGCATAGGTCGAACTCCAGTACAGGTAATCCAGTAAACTTAATGTTGGCAAGATTTCGTCATTCTGGAGAAACGATAAGTAGGGCCATACATTCTATGTTGTTTGCTGTTTTAAAATTGCAGTGATGACGACTTTATGATCCGTCGTGGAAGCTTATACATTGAGATATCTGTTGTGGATGGGCTGTCTAATGACCAAGTTGTGGTTGCAGCATTGGCGTTAATGAAAGATGATCAAGTTGCATAACTCTATCGTCAGCTGCCGGCAGATGAGGACAAGTTTAACTTTCTGATTAGTCTCATCAACTGAAGTTCGGGAGGATATATTATTATGTTATGTAAGCATCTTTTGGAGAGCAGGTAGTGCTAGAATATAACTCATATTTTGTGGTTGAAAGATTCAGCAGGTAGGAAACTGAATATGCAGAATTATTTTAACTTATGTAACCATGAACTATTGTCTACGGATCAGTAATATTCTAGTATGATGTAGGTTTGCATTTCAAAAGTATCGAGCCATGAACTATTGCATTTCAAAAGTAGCACTTAACCTGTATCAAGATCGGATCAGTTGTTTATGCATATTGCTGCTCATTTTGTGATACAGTTTGATGTGATTACTAGTTTCTGAGCATGTTGTTTACTTGATATAACTCGATTATTGTCATCTTGTTAATGGGGAAAGAGTTGCAACAATGGCAACAACAACACTGGATGAGTGGGAGAAGAGGTGTTGATGCTGCTGAGAATGAAGAGGTGGAAGACGATGCTGCACAATTGGAGATTTGTGGGCTTTTTCTTATAACCGTAGCCAACACAATAATAAAAACAAGGGTAAATCAAGTTTATTGTGTTGATTTTGATCAGGTGTATTGAGAGGGTTGTTTATTCGGATGCGGATTCATGTTAGTCGGTATATTCATTGGATTGGTTATATGAATTAGGTCAGACTAAATCTGTCGAATTTAATTGAATTGGTTACCTGAATTAATTTGTATGCTGCAGGTAGAACATTAACTCTTGGAATGGGTGATGCCTTATGTGTCTTATCGAAAGAAGTTTCATCTAACCATAGATGCTCGATAGTAAGGAAACTACTGCTTTAGATCAGCACAATCATTTCCCGGTAAGGGCCACAGAGAGCAATGCAGCAGTGGACAATGTTGTTTTCCGGTACTTGAAAGTTGAATCGTCACAATCATTGTCCACTAATCATCATTTCATTGGCCAATTTTCAGAGATTAAACAAGTGGAAATAGGGAAATATCATGCTAAGTTGCTAACTAAAATATTAACTACTTGTATATGCCAGGTGAAAGTGCCACTATTTGCAGTAGTTTCAGATCAAAGCTACCGGCAATGAAGATGAAGATTAGTTTGAGTTTAGAATAGACTATTTGTTACTTTTGTGAACTTTATTTTTTTTATTTTTAATATTTTAGATATTTATGTATTATGGTTTATTTTATAATGTCAAGAATTATTATCAATTTTAAGCATATGATGTATATTAATCTCTTGATATAAAACAATTTCCAACATTCTTCTTTGCCTAAGTAAATATTATCTATGGACTATTTCACCGTCTTCCTATGTCCTAATTAGACAAATACAAAATGTCTTCACATACTATAATTAGAGGTAATTATATTTATATGTGCATCCAATGGATAATATTTTGTATCTAGTGTGAAATATATAGAGACAAATATATATGTCCATAAAAACACATTTAATTGCCTCTAAAATAAGTATTATAGACAATTGTTCATGTATCTAAATAAAACAATAAGAGCAAATATTTTTGTCACCGGAAGTAGTTTAGAAGACAAAATTTAGTCATTTAAAGGAGTAATTAGCCACTAAATAAACAGTCCTTGATTGTTCATTTAGAGTCACATTTTTATATGTGTCTCTAAAAGGATCTAGCGACTGGAGCATTTGAGACACATATAATATTTGCATCTAGAACATTATAGAGACTAATAAATAATATTTAGATACAGTTAAGCACTGTATTTATATCCATGTTTTCTTGTAGTGTTTTAACATTTTTTTGTTATCAAATAAATGGGTTCCACTCTAGTTGAAATGTCCAACTTATGGTTTTGAAACCCCAGTTAGTTGTCAGTTGGAAATACTTCATATATAAGGAGAGTAGGGGCAACATGTGAAGTAGCGTGACTAAACAAGCGTTGAATCCAATGCTCGTCATCTTTTTATTTAGGTACCTCAGTAATAAAAAATAACATGAAATTCATTAGATACAAATGCAAAAGTCAGTAAATGCAAACCAAGAATAAAAAAACATGAACAATACGAATGAACAAGTTTTTTCAAATTTAGTTAATGTTACAAATTTAGTTCATTCAAGTTACGAATTTAGATGATATTACGAATTTAGTTAATTCAAGTTACGAATTTAGTTTAGGTTACGAAGTGAGTTAATTTAGATTATGGAAGCAGCAAACATACGAGTTCAGTTGATGTTACTAATTGAGTTGATTTGGATTACGAATAATTTATGCAAAACATACGAATTCGGTTGATGTTACGAATTGAGTTGATTGAGCTTACGAACAATGACAACAAAGATTACGATGCAACTAACATGCAAAATGAGATGATTTAACTTACGAAACATGCCAAAAAATGTTACGACTTTTTTCGTACGAATGAACCTGAAAAATACAAAATGAGAATATGAAACACACGAAAACCTAGAAAATATAAACAAAACACACGAAATCAATCTTTGACACCCTCCAACAAGAAAAGAACACGAAGAACACGAAAACCTAGAAATTTTAACTAAAAAATGTTAAAATTTATGGGTTAACGAGGTTATTAAGTTGATAACTAGTTAACACGTTATTCGATGACCAACTTATATATTTATAGGGTATTCCAATATGTTTACATTCAAAATTTTACCAAATAGCAGAAGAAAATATCAAACTGTTAATAACATATTTTTTCAGTGATTGAAAATGTTAATTTTTTATTTATCAGTGATCGGAAATGTTAACTTTAACATTTTCAATGAAGCTTAAGTGATAGATCTAGGGCTCTACCATCATCGCCATCGATTACCACGCCTCCGACGCCTGCACCTTGTCATCGGTAGTCTACCTATGCTCTGCCACGCACCCTTCCTAATCAGTAATCAACTCCATCTTGTTGTTGCACCTCATCACCACTGTAGCTACGAACAATCGAATCGGTCGACCCGCCGTCGGAGAACAGTTGCTGATCGGAATGGAGCAGTTTGCAGTTGCTGACAAGGTTCCCGAAGTAGCAATTGCCGAAGGAGGTCGGAGTATGGAAATTGATCACCTCGCCTGGCCGATGGTGTGGGAGCTGGAGAGAGCCACAAGGTCTTGGTTTGAGAGGCTGAGAGCGTTGAATGGGATAGACGGGTTTAGTTTGGATGTCCGCAGCTGAGTATTAATTTAGGGTTAGGGTTTTCACTTTTTTGAAAAAGACAGAAATGCCGCTTTGGGTTTGGGTTTGGAACGTTCGGACCCCTATTTTAGCATTGTTTTTAAATGAAATTAATATTATAATTAATTTTGGCAAGTTTTTGGGAATTTTACAAAAAAATAAGGATTTTTTTTTATGAATAATATAATTTTATTCATCAAAGAGCAAAGAATAGAGGAGTGTCCCCATATTTAAAGACCCTAAAACCGGTTACACAATTGACTAGTAACCCGGAAAAACTTGGTGAGGAAGCTTAGACCACATTGCCAAGCTAACAAAACCACCCTACCAAAGTCAGGTAGATTTTCGATTCCATATCTCCCTTCACTATTGAAGGTGTCCATTTCCTCTACGATCCACAAGCTTTGGAGACAAGAGAAGGCGGTAAAAACAAAAGAAATAACATCCACAACTCAAGGCTGAATACAATTACATTCTTCAACAATAAGAGAGTATAAAAACGTCAGCATTCCTTGAAGCCACCCCGACGTTTCGACGACACCGTTCATACCAGAGCATACTAATCATGGCCCTCCACATCAATCTCCCCTTTTTCACCTGTTTAGCACCTCCTGAATAGAGACCAGCAGCTCTCAAAACTTTCTGCTCCCAGGATATACCCCAAACATGTCTGCCAAAGATCATCATCCTCAGATTCTTCATATACTCACATTCCACCATTATATGTTGAATACTGTCTATACCTATATCACATAGCAAGCAAGAAATGTCCACACTAAGCCCCCAATGTGATATATCTTCCTTAGTAACCAATCTACCATTAACAGCCAGCCAACTGATAAAGCAATGCTTTGGAATAAGAGGCTTATTCCATATCAGTCCATCCCAAACTACCAATGACTTCCTAGGGCACAGAGCTGTATAAACAACTGAGACAGAAAACCGAGGCATTACTTTGCCTTGCCAGCAGACCTCCCCTTCCTCATCAAAAGAGAAATGAGCCATCGAGTTACTTTTTGCCTTCAGAATTCTTCTCCAAAACCATGAATGATAAGGTTTACTTTCATAACTCCATAAGTCTAGATCCTTCAACCTATAGCGATTAATCCAAACCACCCAAATAGAACCTGCCTTTGCAAGGATACTCCAGATATGCCGAATTACACAGCTTATATTCCAGATTGAAACATCCCTTATACCAAGACCTCCCTCACAAGTAGGGTAAGTAATATGCTTCCAGGCTACCTTTGCCTTCTTATGTTCACCCTCTTTAACATTCCACAAGAAGTCACTACAAGCCTTCTCAACAGCTTTGATGACTGACTTAGGTAAAAGGAAAATGGCCATCCAATATTGGCTCATAGAAGTCAAAACTGACTTTACTAATTGTAACCTTCCAGCATAAGATAGAGCTTGTACCTTCCATCCTTTAATTTTTGCAGCTATCTTATTTAATAGAACCTCACAGTCTTTTGCCTTAATTTTTCCTGATACCAATGGAACACCAAGATATCTTACAGGTAGGTTCCCTTCTGCAAACCCTGTCTGATTAGCTACACTCATTCTGATGTGCTGGGGGACAGTTTTGCTGAAAAATACTTCAGTTTTATCCGGGTTTAACTGCAGCCCTGGAACAGTATAGAAATATTGTAATACCCTGTATATACCAAGTACCCCCTCCAAAGACCCGTTTGTAAAAACCATAAGGTCATCAGGAAAACACAAGTCTATAATGCTTAACTTTTTGCACTTTGGATGATAAGGAATGCTTCCTTCTAAAGCAGCTTTCTGAAAAAGTCTGTGTAATACTTCCATGGAGATTACAAATAGAGCCGGTGAAAGAGGATCACCCTGTCTCAATCCTTTCACACCTTTAAAATATCCCGCTGACCCTCCATTAATCCCAACACTGATCATCACACTAGAGAGGCAGCTCTTAATCCACCCCACAAACTGAGCAGGAAACCCCATTGCTACCATTACAGTAATAACATAGGTGAGATCAACTGAGTCAAAAGCTTTCTTAAGATCAATTTTGATAGCACACCTAGGGGAGACATGTTTGAGATGATATCCATTTACCAATTCATGTGCCATAAGGATGTTATCACCTATACTTCTTCCTTTTACGAAGGCAGATTGAGAGCTGCTAATCACATCAGGAAGACAATTTGCAATTCTAATGGCAAGCACTTTAGCGATGCATTTATAAAGCACATTGCAGCAGGCAATCAGACGATAATCCTTAATATTCATGGCATTAATCTTCTTTGGAATGAGGGATAGAACAGTTGAGTTAACTGACCTATGAAGCTCACCTGTATTGAAGAACTGCTTAACTGCCTGACAGACATATCTACCAACTACACTCCAAGAATGTTTGAAGAAGCAGGAACCAAAACCATCAGGTCCAGGACTCTTATCTTCTGAAATACTAAACATGGCATTCTTGACTTCAAGATCAGTAACATCACAACAGAGCATATCAGCTTTCTCAGAACTAAGCTTTTGCAAAATAAGCTTGTTAATCTCAGAAACAGGGAACTTTGTTACCTTAGGGTCACATTTACCAAGAAAATTTGAATAATAAGATACAATCTCTTTGGGGATTTCATTCAAATCCGAGGAAACTTGTCCATTAGAAATTTCCAGGTATTTTATCTGCTGCTTGGCTTGTCTTATTTTAACTGCTCTATGGAAGAAAGCAGTATTTGAATCCCCTAATTTCAACCAACTCTCCTTAGATTTCTGTCTTAACATAGATTCCTTTGCATCTCTAAGTTCCATCCACTCAGACTTACATCTCTGAACTGAATCAAAAGTAGTACTATCAGGACAATCTAATAAATTCAACTGAGCTGTTGCCAAATTCTGCTCTGCTTCAACAACTCTGCTACTTATATCAGAAAACTTCTCTTGATTTAACTGCTTTAATGCTTTCTTCACTTCCTTCAGCTTCATATAAACTCTATAAAAGTGATGCGCGAGATTTAACCTCACAACTATCAAGGTCGTATTCCACGAGGGCTCTCTCAATAGCTAATACTCACACGGTTCATGGACGGTCTATTCATTTAAAAAGAGTTTTGGTTTGAAATAGGAACAAATGAAAACACAAAGAAAACTAAACAAACAAACAAAATGGTGCAAAACAAAGATAAAGGAGGCTCACTTGGAGAGATAGCTTCATCATGCTCAAGAGGAACAAATGCACAAACAAGCCAAACATGATCGAGGTTGCAATCAAATGACCACGCAAATCCCTTCTATAGATTCAATGCACTCTCGTCGCACTAAATCCCTATCCTAGAACCACTCAACTTAGGCTCTCGCTCTCAAGCTAAGTGACTAAGGATGCATTAAAGTGTTTGATGAAATGTCAAGCTACAAAACCCTCTCCTATGACTCTATGACCACTAGGCTAGACACCACACTCTCATGTCAATGTCCTAACACTAAGAGAATCATCAAAAGACTAATCAAAGTTCAATTGAATGAAAAACCTAATGCACACCAAGTGTTCGATAAAATGCACAAGTGAGAAATCATGCAATCTAAGCACTCTCATGCATTACATCACAAATAATAGACCAATCAAGCCATAGCCATCAATGGAATTAACAACAAGTCTAGAGATCATCTTCTTACAATCCAAGATCAATCATGGCAAATTTGTACAATCAACCTCTATCCTAGCACAACTAATCTATCAATCCAAGGAAACCTAAGAAATCAGCCACACATGGCCAAGGAAATGAAGGAAAGAGAAAGAAAGATGATCACCAAGAACATCATGGCAATCCTCCTCTTGCAAGCTCCTCTTCCAAGGTTGTGGACTTCAATCCAAGCTCCTCTACTTTGATTTGCACCTTGCTCTAGGGTTGTGGATTGGAGATGAGGAGAAAGTATTTGAGAAGTTGAGAGAAAAGGGTTTTTGTTCGAAGGTGTGAATTGTGAATAATGAATTGTTCTCCAAAATTTCCACCCCTCTCTCTTTAAATAGCACCGTTGGAAATAGCCTGAATTTTCGGCAAAAATTCTACAAGATTTTCGCCGAAAATATCTTTGAAAAACACCGAGTGGTTTGGCTTTTCTTCACATATTTTCGGCAAAAATTATACAATATTTTCGCCGAAAATGTCTTCATAAAACGAACGTTCGCCTCCTGTTTGCAAGTGACCGAGGGTTTTCGGCGAGAACTATAAGGTTCTCGCCGAAAACTTGAGTACAAAACCCTGCACTTTTCTCAATTTTGCAACGGCCATATCTCCTCCGTCCTAGCTCCGATTGACCTCCCGTTTGATCCTACGTGCTCCTTGTCACCAGTACTACAATGCCAAGAAAACAACTCCAATAGACACAAAATTGGCCTCAAAGTGGCACTTGGACAACAAAAGAGCACTTTGCATAAAACTTCCATAAAAGCAAATAAATCATGGCAAAATGAGATCAAACATGGGAGATCCCTAGGCTAATCAAGGACTAAGAGTGCACCAAATATAGTCACATCAAATTCCCCTACGACTAAGCTTTGCTTGTCCTCAAGCAAATGAATTAGAAAACATCCAAGTCCACAAATGACAAGATCGGTCACATTGAGATTCAAGCAATAACAATTTGGCTTAAACTGTTCCACGAACAAACTTAACCTACACATGCAAGAACATCAACCAAATAAGTCTAGACCTCACTAATATCTGCACACTTCAAGTAGCGGTTAATTGGGATACAGAAAAACCGACCACGACAACACCAACTCTAATCAAAAGGACTTGAACTCGGGAAATGGAACAGATAAGGTGGGGGTAAGAGAATTTTTTAGAGTGATGAGTGATCATGATGTGGCTATCGACTAGACTTCATCTGCTTCTAAACCCGCACTTTACAAACTCTAGCGTAAGATCAAGGGCTACATTTGAGAACTCTTTTTTTTCTCTTTCTCTTTTCTTTCCATTTTCATTCATTTTTTTCTCTTTTTCTTACTGCATACTAGTGCTCGATCCAACACTTCACTTAGGTGTTGAACCTGCCTAGCTCACAGCTTTTGCCATTGCTAGTGCTCAACCCGACACTTCACTTAGGTGCCGAGCTTGCCTAGCTTTTCTTTTCTTTTTAAATTAGCCACTTGATCCTTAGCCCCTTACAACTTCAACACAAGATTTTGAATTGGATTCCGTCTAATCTCAAGCCACAATCACGAGGGATCAAAAAGGTTGAAGAAAAACATGGAAAAAGGGTGAAAATTCTGATTGCCTTCATCATCTTAGACCGGTGTTATCGAGTGGTACAAAAACACGTATCAAACCAATCAACCAACATACAAGAGTGATAAAGTCTCTGTTCTGGCCTAGACTCATTTGATATTAGCTATAACATGCTGGTTATGGGTTCTAAGTAGGACAGTCTAAACGTCATTGCGAAAGCTTGAAGTCAATTAAACACCAAAAGTCAAGAACCGAATGATTCTACAATAGAGGAAATTGACATTCAATTAAGATCATGCAACTCATCAAAGCATAGTCTTAGATCTCTACCACAAATAATCACACCAAACCTCAAACTCCCCTACGACTAACATGAGCATTGTCCTCAATGATCAAGAGAGAGAGGGTAAGGTGGAACGAAGTTACCGCGTTGGTAGAGAAGAGCATAGGACGTACTAGTGGCGAAAGAGTTCCATGATGATCCTTGGTGAAGAGTGATCCCAATTGCTTGCCAAACCTTATTCAAAAAGCTATAACAACACAAAAACGAAAAAGAGCAAACAAGAGCAATAAAAGTAAAGATAACATGGGGTGCCTCCCAAGAAGCGCTTGGTTACCGTCTTAAGCTCGACGATACCTGCGTTATGGTGTCCAACTTAGTACCTCCTTGATGTCAAGTAGCTTCTTCCATGATGAAAGTTGAGATCCAAGAAACATCTTGGGAGAATGGTAGACTAGCCAATGCACAATGATGCTTGTATAGCACTTGATACCTTGGGGTGGCTTGCTACCTTTGAGTTCCGAAACTTGAGGAAGAAAGTATGGTAGGGGGCCACCATTGAGCTCCATCGTCTCCAAGTTAGTGATGCCACTCAAAGAGTTTTCCGGTTCAAACATGGGCGGCTCCTCTTCCATTATCACCTTAGGGGGGGTTATGAAGCTTGTGTCCGTCTCTTGACACAAGTACTTCATGATCAAGCAAGAAGATTGAAGAGTACTCACAATCCTTGGTGGGACCACAATAGAGTGGTGTTGTTCACTTTCGTGCTCCACTCTCGGTGTCACCTCTTCTTGAAGCGTCTCCAAATCATCTCTCACCTCCTCCAAAGGGTCATCATCCTCAAGTCTCCTTGATTCTTCTATCCTCACATCATCATTACTTGGTGTGTCCTCGGGTAGAACATGTTCCTCAATCTCCTCCACTACCAAATCTTCTTTCGTGTCAAGCTCTTCGGATTCACAAGTGTCATCTTCATCATCATAAACTTGCTCCAAATGATTGGGATGTCGTTCATTCTCAAGAATCTTCGTGACGAGCTCTATGCTTTGGGATAAGCGGTTAACTTGGTTTGCATTATCCTCCGCAATTCGTAACATCTCTAGCATGAAAGGAGGTGGAAGAGGTTTCTCATGGCTCATGAACTCCTCTTGGGGAAACTCACTTTCTTCTTCTTCCATGACAAGCACTTCCGGTTCAAAAGTTTCGGTGATGAGCTTCACACTTTGAGTTAAACAATCCAACCGAGCTGCATTATCTTCCACAATTTGCAACATCTCCTCAATTGTGGGGGGAGGTGGAGAGTGTTGTTCATCCTCTAGAGCTTCCTTAATGAGCGTCACGCTTTGAGCTAAGCGATTAAGTTGGTTCGCATTGTCTTCCGCAATCTTCAAAGCTTCCTCAAGTGTGGGAAGAGGTGGAGAAGGCTCCTCATAGCTTACAAACTCCTCTCGAGGACGCTCGCTTTCTCTAACCATCTTAAAGAGCTCCTCTAGCATGGAAGGCGGTGGAGAATGTTGTTCATGACTTGTGAAATCCTCTTGATAATACTCCGGCAAGACTTGATGGTAGGGTGGAGATGGATAGGGACATTGCTCATTCCACATAGGTGTTGAAACTTGTTGATCTTGATCCCACCATTGGCTATCTCCCTCATAAGTTCCTTGGTAGTGGTTGGATGGAGTAGGATGACCATAGTATGGGTTAGGAGATGGATTCCACCCTTGATAGGTACCATAACCTTGATTTCCATGCCACGAGTTCATCGTACTTGCAACCTTGCTCCCATGAACTAGATAGGTGGATAAGGGACCTACAAACACGCACAACAAACACAACCAAGTAGTACAACAATGCGGGATAACAACACCACAAAAAAAAATAACAAAGAAGCAAAACTAAAACGGAAGGAAGTGAATAGAACGGTCCACTACTAAATGCTTTCAAAGGATTGAGAAAGTCTCCGGCAACGGCGCCAAAAACTTGATGCGAGAGATTTAACCTCACAACTATCAAGGTCGTATTCCACGAGGGCTCTCTCAATAGCTAATACTCACACGGCTCATGGACGGTCTATTCATTTAAAAAGAGTTTTGGTTTGAAATAGGAACAAATGAAAACATAAAGAAAACTAAACAAACAAACAAAATGGTGCAAAACAAAGATAAAGGAGGCTCACTTGGAGAGATAGCTTCATCATGCTCAAGAGGAACAAATGCACAAACAAGCCAAAAATGATCGAGGTTGCAATCAAATTACCACGCTAATCCCTTCTATAGATTCAATGCACTCTCGTCGCACTAAATCCCTATCCTAGAACCACTCAACTTAGGCTCTCGCTCTCAAGCTAAGTGACTAAGGATGCATTAAAGGTGTTTGATGAAATGCCAAGCTACAAAACCCTCTCCTATGACTCTATGACCACTAGGCTAGACACCACACTCTCATGTCAATGTCCTAACACTAAGAGAATCATTAAAAGACTAATCAAAGTTCAATTGAATGAAAAACCTAATGCACACCAAGTGTTCGATAAAATGCACAAGTGAGAAATCATGCAACTATGGTTGAATTGAGATGATCTAATCTCTTAGAACACACTCTCTTCAATCCCTAGACCTACAATCCATGTAATCTAAGCACTCTCATGCATTACATCACAAATAATAGACCAATCAAGCCATAGCCATCAATGGAATTAACAACAAGTCTAGAGATCATCTTCTTACAATCCAAGATCAATCATGACAAATTTGTACAATCAACCTCTATCCTAGCACAACTAATCTATCAATCCAAGGAAACCTAAGAAATCAGCCACACATGGCCAAGGAAATGAAGGAAAGAGAAAGAAAGATGATCACCAAGAACACCATGGCAATCCTCCTCTTGCAAGCTCCTCTTCCAAGGTTGTGGACTTCAATCCAAGCTCCTCTACTTTGATTTGCACCTTGCTCTAGGGTTGTGGATTGGAGATGAGGAGAAAGTATTTGAGAAGTTGAGAGAAAAAGGGTTTTTGTTCGAAGGTGTGAATTGTGAATAATGAATTGTTCTCCAAAATTTCCACCCCTCTCTCTTTAAATAGCAACGCTAGAAATAGCCTGGATTTTCGGCGAAAATTCTACAAGATTTTCGCCGAAAATATCTTTGAAAAACACCGAGCGGTTTGGCTTTTCTTCACAGATTTTCGGCGAAAATTATACAATATTTTCGCCGAAAATGTCTTCATAAAACGAACGTCCGCCTCCTGTTTGCAAGTGACCGAGGGTTTTCGGCGAGAACTATAAGGTTCTCGCCGAAAACTTGAGTACAAAACCCTGCACTTTTCTCGATTTTGCAACGGCCATATCTCCTCCGTCCTAGCTCCGATTGACCTCCCGTTTGATCCTACGTGCTCCTTGTCACCAGTACTACGATGCCAAGACCTGAAAATACCAAGAAAACAACTCCAATAGATACAAAATTGGCCTCAAAGTGGCACTTGGACAACAAAAGAGCACTTTGCATAAAACTTCCATAAAAGCAAATAAATCATGGCAAAATGAGATCAAACATGGGAGATCCCTAGGCTAATCAAGGACTAAGAGTGCACCAAATATAGTCACATCAAATTCCCCTACGACTAAGCTTTGCTTGTCCTCAAGCAAATGAATTAGAAAACATCCAAGTCCACAAATGACAAGATCGGTCACATTGAGATTCAAGCAATAACAATTTGGCTTAAACTGTTCCACGAACAAACTTAACCTACACATGCAAGAACATCAACCAAATAAGTCTAGACCTCACTAATATCTGCACACTTCAAGTAGCGGTTAATTGGGATACAGAAAAACCGACCACGACAACACCAACTCTAATCAAAAGGACTTGAACTCGGGAAATGGAACAGATAAGGTGGGGGTAAGAGAATTTTTTAGAGTGATGAGTGATCATGATGTGGCTATCGACTAGACTTCATCTGCTTCTAAACCCGCACTTTACAAACTCTAGCGTAAGATCAAGGGCTACATTTGAGAACTCTTTTTTTTCTCTTTCTCTTTTCTTTCCATTTTCATTCATTTTTTTTCTCTTTTTCTTACTGCATACTAGTGCTCGATCCAACACTTCACTTAGGTGTTGAACCTGCCTAGCTCACAGCTTTTGCCATTGCTAGTGCTCAACCCGACACTTCACTTAGGTGCCGAGCTTGCCTAGCTTTTCTTTTCTTTTTAAATTAGCCACTTGATCCTTAGCCCCTTACAACTTCAACACAAGATTTTGAATTGGATTCCGTCTAATCTCAAGCCACAATCACGAGGGATCAAAAAGGTTGAAGAAAAACATGGAAAAAGGGTGAAAATTCTGATTGCCTTCATCATCTTAGACCGGTGTTATCGAGTGGTACAAAAACACGTATCAAACCAATCAACCAACATACAAGAGTGATAAAGTCTCTGTTCTGGCCTAGACTCATTTGATATTAGCTATAACATGCTAGTTATGGGTTCTAAGTAGGACAGTCTAAACGTCATTGCGAAAGCTTGAAGTCAATTAAACACCAAAAGTCAAGAACCGAATGATTCTACAATAGAGGAAATTGACATTCAATTAAGATCATGCAACTCATCAAAGCATAGTCTTAGATCTCTACCACAAATAATCACACCAAACCTCAAACTCCCTTATGTAACACCCGTCCCGAATCAACCTGAGTAAACCCGTGGTTGAACCGGTCCCAGGTACTACCGAGTAAAAACAAGGGAAAAACAGTGAAATTGGCGGTGATCAAAAGACAATAAGACAAACATAAGAGGCCTCATAAAAACGTGAAACTGGAATCCGGGTACAATCCAAACCATCATAAACCCCCAATCCAACCATAAACCAGAAATATCATAAAAACCCCCAAAAATCCCATAGTCAACTGAAATGAACAGAAAAGTCAACTCCGCATAATCCCAGTCTTCACCTCATGGCTTCCGTCCAGAACTTCACGAAATCAACCTCGAACTCAAACTCCTCAGCTACCTCTACTAGCCACGAGATCCTGAAAGGGGAAAAGGGATCAATTTCCTATTGAAATTGAGTGAACCCACTGGGCCTACCTACACGTTGTCCTACTCTATGGAGCGGTCCCAACTCTGCACAAGACATCCAACAATGGAACCAAACCCAACCCCCCCTTTCCATATTTTAATTCCCTAAAAGCAGTCTAGGTGATCACGTTGGTCAGTTCTTGTTCTCAAGCACAATTCATAACAATAGAATCACACAGAATTAATACATCAATCCACGGCACACACAGCATCATCACATCACATCCATCAACCAAGTCACTACCACAACCACAAGCACACAACCATTCACAATCTTATTATCTAGGTGAGTTATTAGGCGCCAAGGAGTTATCCACATCACCACCGGCCGGCCGACGCACTTCCCTACCGCATGGGAAGTCCTCGCGCTCCCCTACCGCATGGGGAACGCGTTCTCATTAACCTTCATCATCATCATCAATCTCATCACCAATCTCATCACTCCCTTGATACCCATGTCAAGGGGATCCACCCCAATGGATCAGACTCAACAACCAGTACCTCGGGTGGGGTAGTGTGGGCTCCTTCCGGTTCTATTTCCAACTTACAATTCTCAACATCACATTCTCAACTCATACATCACATCTACCACCAACATACAACACAAATCAGCCACATCTCATTCATAGTCCATAGTTCACAACACATCTCGTCCTCCATGCCCCTGTCATGTTCACAGCACGCACATCACAATCAATAGGATAACCGGCTAGCTCACCGGCCACCCCCACCTGCAAGTACAGGGGAGGCCATGTCATGAGTCTAGGGGTCACCCACCTGTCCCTCATACTCAGAGCGACCCCACATTGGCAGGGCAACTCTCCTGCATCCACAACCAGCAATTCATAATATCATAGCACCTGCACTTATTTCCCAACCATCCTAACTCTCATTTCTATGTCAATCCATTACTTGATTCACTTCAGCTCACACCCAACCCCAAATCATAGCAATCAACAACAACAATCAATCACGGCAATCATCAATAGCAATCAAGTACATTCACAGAACAGTTTATCCCCTTTTACGCTCATCATTTTCATGCATAACCTAGGTTTTGTTCTAAGTCCAATTGAAACTCCTCACGCTGTCCAAACTACTTACACAACGCTAAGCCCTCACCTGAAATAGAAGACGAGGCTCTAATCGTCTTCTAGTTCCCCAGAAATTTGATTTCCAACCACCAAACTCGTAGCTCTACCCTTCCTTACTGCTCACGACCTACACCCAGAAACCCAAAATAGAGGTTAGCGATCTCTTCTCCTCGTCGCTACGAATCCATAGCAACAAACGGAACTCAATTCCGACCTCTACAGCTCCCGGAATCACCCTTCGAAGGTTGCTCGCTCTAGGTTCGTCAATGGCTTTTCGGGGAGAGAGAAAGGGAAAGAAGTTATGGATTTCCGTGCAATTCCGTCCTTTTATGCACAAAATGTGCGCCTGGCATGTCAAAATGTGCGCCGGCGCACATTGACCCCCAAAAGGCGCACATTTTGAATATTCCGCCGAAAGTTTGCTGAATTAATTGAAAAGTGCGCCTGGCACTTCTAAATGTGCGCCTGCGCACTTTAGGGCCCAAAATCAGCACTTTTTGGTGCATCACCATTCCCCTCTTTGCAACCTCGACCCAACTTAAACCCGAATGACCCAAAACTCAAGGGGGAGCTTAAGAGCACTGATTCCAGTACCCTAGCCCACCGATCTTGAGTTCCAAACCGTTTGGTTGAGCGGGGATGTTACAAGTCTCCACAACTTCAAGGATTTCGTCCCCGAAATCATCCCTAACTCATCCTAGCAATATGATACCGAACACACAGCTAAAATCGCAGCAATCCAAGTATCCTATTGACTTCCGAAATTCCTAACGACGAACCACCAGCCTTCCTTCACCTACTCATCAGCCCTACACCCACTCCCAACACTCTACTTCCACCGAGCACACCCTAGACCTTCGTGGAACCAACACCACAACAAGCAAACACAAAAGCATACATCAAGGGAAATTAATACCTGAATCATACACTCCCACTAACTCCGGGTACCGCCGCCTCATACTCTCCTCAGTCTCCCAAGTAGCCGACTCGCTCTCATGGTTCCTCCATACCACCTTGAGCTGCGGAATCTGCTTATTCCTCAAGACCCGGACTTGCCTATCCACGATCGCGACTGGCTTCTCCTCATAAGTCAAGTCTTGCTCAATCTCCACCTCCTCCGGCTGAATTACATGAGAAGGGTCCCCATGATACCGCCTAAGCACGCTCACATGAAACACATTGTGTATCTTTTCCAACTCCCTCGGCAAAGCCAACACATAAGCCACCGGACCCGACTTAGCGAGGATCTCATATGGACCGATGTACCGAGGCGCCAACTTCCCTTTTCTACCGAAACGCATCAGCCCTTTCCACGGCGACACCTTCAAAAATACCTTCTCCCCAACATTGAAACTCAGCTCTCTAGCACGACCGTCGGCATACGCTTTTTGCCTATCTTGAGCTGCTCTCAATCTCTCCTTGATAATCTTAACCCGATCAGCCGTCTCTTGCACAACTTGAGGACCCGACAACACCCTCGCACCTTCCTCATCCCAACACAAAGGCGTCCTACACTTCCTCCCATACAAGGCCTCAAAAGGAGCGGACTTCAAACTACTATGATACGAGTTATTGTAGGCGAACTCAATCAAAGGTAGCAATTCAGTCCAAGGGGTTTGAAACTCCATAGCACAGCTTCTCAACAACTCCTCCAAAGTAAGGATCGTTCTCTCCGATTGCCCATCAGTCTGAGGGTGATACGCCGTCGAGAACTTGAGCTTAGTTCCCAATGCTGTATGCAGCCCCTCCCAAAAATGAGACGTGAAACTCGGATCCCGATCAGAGACGATGGATTGAGGAACCCCATGCAACCTTACCACCTCTTCTATATATAACTTTGCCAACACCTCCACACTAGGCTTAAACCGAATGGGTATGAAATGCGCAACTTTCGTCAAACGATCGACTATTACCCACACGGCATCCTTCCCCTCTCTAGTCGGCGGAAAACCCGATACAAAGTCCATGGTGATGTCCGCAAACTTCCACTCCGGAATAGGTAGGGACTGAAGTAACCCACCCGGAGCTCTATGCTCCGCCTTAGCCTTCTGACAAACCAAACAAGTCGCCACATAACGAGCCACATCCTTCTTCATTCCTGGCCACCAAAAACTTAACTTCAGGTCATTGTACATCTTTGTCATCCCGGGATGCATAGCATACATCGAGGAATGAGCCTCCTCCAAAATCCCCTTCCTCAATTCCTCTACTTCCGGCACGCACACTCGACCCTTGCATTTCAACAATCCACCAACTACCTCAAATCCATTATCCATGCCTTTTTCAACTTCCTCTCGAATAGCCACCAGAGTAGCATCCTTGAGCTGCTCCTCACCAATCCTATCATTCAGCATAGGCCTAATGTTGAGCTTGGCAAACAAACTTCCCACATCATCTAACTGCATCTCTACCCTTAAAGCTCTAAGATCCACCAACTCCTTTCGACTTAAAGCATCCGCAACCACATTAGCTTTACCAGGATGGTAGTCAATGGCACAGTCATAATCCTTCAAGAGCTCCACCCAACGCCGTTGCCTACCATTCAGCTCCTTTTGATCCATAAGGTGCTTAAGACTCTTGTGATCGGTCATGATCTTAAACGTCTCACCATACAAATAATGCCTCCACAACTTCAAGGCGAACACCACTGCAGCTAACTCCAAATCATGGGTTGGGTAGTTCACCTCATGCACCCTAAGCTGTCGGGAGGCATAAGCGACAACCTTCCCATTTTGCATCAACACACAGCCCAGGACGCATCACTAAACACCACATACTCTCCACCTTCTACTGGCAAAGTCAACACCGGAGCTGAAGTCAACTTCTTCTTCAGCTCCTCAAAGCTCCTCTGACATTCCTCGCTCCACTCATACCTCGACTCCTTCCTCAACAACTTATGTAAAGGAGACGCTATGGTAGAGAACCCCTCTACAAACCTTCGGTAGTAACCAGCTAACCCCAAGAAGCTCCTCAGTTGCGACACATCCTTAGGTGGAGACCAATTAACCACCGCTTCAATCTTCTTTGGGTCAACCTCCACGCCTCTTTTAGAAACCACATGCCCAAGAAACAATACTTCTTCCAACCAAAAGGCACACTTCGAGAACTTGGCAAATAGTTGCTGCTCCCTCAACCTATGAAAAACAACCCTCAAGTGCTCCTCATGCTCCTTCCTAGTCTTAGAATAAATGAGGATATCATCGATAAACACTATCACAAACTTATCCAAATATTCGTGGAAGACCTTGTTCATGAGAGCCATGAACGCGGCGGGAGCATTGGTGAGACCAAACGGCATCACCAGAAACTCATAGTGTCCATAGCGGGTCCTAAAGGCTGTCATTGGCACCGATCCTTCCTCCACCTTCAACTGGTGATAACCCGACCTCAAGTCTATCTTCGAGAACACTTCAGCCCCTTGCAATTGATCGAAGAGATCGTCTATCCTTGGAAGTGGGTAACGATTCTTGATCGTCGCCTTGTTCAACCGCCTATAGTCAATACACATCCGCATCGACCCATCCTTCTTCTTCACAAACAACACCGGTGCCCCCCACGGTGATACACTTGGGCGGATGAACCCCTTATCCAAGAGCTCCTGCAATTGCTCCTTCAACTCTTTTAACTCCGCCGGTGCCATGCGATAAGGTGGAATAGAGATTGGAGCAGTTCCAGGGACCAACTCTATATTGAACTCCACCTCACGCTCGATCGGTGCCCCAGGTAGTTCCTCAAACACATCCGCGAACTCCCGAGCTACAGGTACCTTCTCCAACTCCTCATTCCGTTCAACTGACACTTGCACCAACAAAGCCTCACACCCTTCTTGAATCAGAGAAAAAGCTTGCATTGCTGAAATTACCTCCCATAGGTGTGGACTCCCTCTTCCTAACACCCTTGAACACCACCTGGCCAACACCTCCCACCTGAAGCAACACCTCCTTCTTCTGACAATCAAGCAAAGCCCCATGCCTAGCCAACCAATCCATGCCGAGGATAACGTCGAATTCATTGAAAGGAAGCACCACCAAATCAGCCAAGAACTCTACACCTCCCACTAACACTTGACACCCTCTACACACTCTATCCACCCGAACAGAAGTCCCCAAAGGAGTTCTGACACCCCAACTAACACCCAAACTACTAACTACAACACCCAAACTACTCAAACATTTCTCAGATACAAAGGAATGGGTTGACCCCGAATCAAACAAAGCGTAAACGGAAAGATCTAAGATGGAGATCATACCGGTCACCACGTCGTTCGCATTCTCTGCCGCACCCCTGGTAAGAGCATAAAGCCTCCCTTGCTCCCCTCCAGCTCCAACAGGTGTGGCATTAGCTCCCGTCCCTCGTCCAGCACCCCTACCAAAGCTGCCTCCTCCTCTCCCTCCGTAACTCCCAGACGGAGCTCTAGGGCCCTGCACCGATCTCACAGACTGAGTTGGGGTAGCTCTCTTGGTTGGGCAGTTCAGACTCCTGTGTCCGCGCTGCCCACAAGTGTAACAGGTCACACCTGCCAACAGATGGCAAACTCCGAAGTGACGCTTCCCACATTTGTCACATAGTGGTAACCCAGACGGTGCTCCTCCCGAACGGACTGTGCCACTAGTACGAGCAGGGCAAGCCACACTCTTATGACCTGGTCGGCCACAAGTGAAACAAGTCATCGTACCCCTCGTTGGCATCGACTGGCTGCCCCTGAACCCAGAAAAGGAAGTCTGAGTTCTCTTCGCCGGGTAACTGTGAATGGCAGACTGAGTAGGCGGGGCAGTAGCCTTCCTCTTCTTCTCTTCCCTCTTCCGGTTCTCCAACCTCTCCCTCTCTAGCGCCGCCGCCTTTACCGACACTAAACTCCCCATATCAGCGGTGGTGACTCCCTCCTGAATCTCCACTCTCAACCCATTCTTGAACTTGTTAATGAGCTTCCTCTCCCGGTTGGCCCGCTCATCATACCACTTAGAGAGAGAAGTGAACTCTATGTAATATGCCAGAACGGACTTCTCCCCTTGCTCCAAACTCATGAACTCCTTGGCTTTCTCCTCACGCCAAAGGTCCGGGCAAAATTGATCACGAAACACCTCCACAAACTCATCCAACTCCATCTCTGGCGGAACCACTCGACTCTGTGGCATCGACCTCCACCAGTTCAGTGCATGCCCCTTGAGCAGAAAAGTCATTGCTTGCACCTTCAACCCTTCCTCAAGTTCCATTTGCAGGAACTTGTACTCACATTCCTGGAGCCACTGCTCTGCCACCTCAGGATCAGCTGCTTCCCCAATGAACTCCCCAAAATTCCATCCCTTCAACAGACTCGGCTGAAACCTAGGTGCTCCTCCTCCAAAACCCGAGTTCCCAGTGGACCTACTTCCCCTTGCTTGACTGGATTCACTACAGGAGGACATTAAACATTTCAGTTGACCGCTCAAGAAACTTTAATCAACTCAATTCACCACTTGATTTCAAAACATCCCACCCATTTAAAACAGTTTGACAAAAACCCTTGGAATGTCGGTCCCGTACCGATGTCTCATCCTCCCTCCCGACGAGGTTAATTACTCCCCAAAGAAAAGAAGATAATCAACCGGTACAAGCAGCGACTAACCAGGCTCTGATACCATTTGTAACACCCGTCCCGAATCAACCCGAGTAAACCCGTGGTTGAACCGGTCCCAGGTACTACCGAGTAAAAATAAGGGAAAACAGTGAAATTGGCGGTGATCAAAAGACAATAAGACAAACATAAGAGGCCTCATAAAAACGTGAAACTGGAATCCGGGTACAATCCAAACCATCATAAACCCCCAATCCAACCATAAACCAGAAAGTACATAAAAACCCCCAAAAATCCCATAGTCAACTGAAATGAACAGAAAAGTCAACTCCGCATAATCCCAGTCTTCACCTCATGGCTTCCGTCCAGAACTTCACGAAATCAACCTCGAACTCAAACTCCTCAGCTACCTCTACTAGCCACGAGATCCTGAAAGGGGAAAAGGGATCAATTTCCTATTGAAATTGAGTGAACCCACTGGGCCTACCTACACGTTGTCCTACTCTATGGAGCGGTCCCAACTCCGCACAAGACATCCAACAATGGAACCAAACCCAACCCCCCCTTTCCATATTTTAATTCCCTAAAAGCAGTCTAGGTGATCACGTTGGTCAGTTCTTGTTCTCAAGCACAATTCATAACAATAGAATCACACAGAATTAATACATCAATCCACGGCACACACAGCATCATCACATCACATCCATCAACCAAGTCACTACCACAACCACAAGCACACAACCATTCACAATCTTATTATCTAGGTGAGTTATTAGGCGCCAAGGAGTTATCCACACCACCACCGGCCGGCCGACGCACTTCCCTACCGCATGGGAATTCCTCGCGCTCCCCTACCGCATGGGGAACGCGTTCTCATTAACCTTCATCATCATCATCAATCTCATCACCAATCTCATCACTCCCTTGACACCCATGTCAAGGGGATCCACCCCAATGGATCAGACTCAACAACCAGTACCTCGGGTGGGGTAGTGTGGGCTCCTTCCGGTTCTATTTCCAACTTACAATTCTCAACATCACATTCTCAACTCATACATCACATCTACCACCAACATACAACACAAATCAGCCACATCTCATTCATAGTCCATAGTTCACAACACATCTCGTCCTCCATGCCCCTGTCATGTTCACAGCACGCACATCACAATCAATAGGATAACCGGCTAGCTCACCGGCCACCCCCACCTGCAAGTACAGGGGAGGCCATGTCATGAGTCTAGGGGTCACCCACCTGTCCCTCATACTCAGAGCGACCCCACATTGGCAGGGCAACTCTCCTGCATCCACAACCAGCAATTCATAATATCATAGCACCTGCACTTATTTCCCAACCATCCTAACTCTCATTTCTATGTCAATCCATTACTTGATTCACTTCAGCTCACACCCAACCCCAAATCATAGCAATCAACAACAACAATCAATCACGGCAATCATCAATAGCAATCAAGTACATTCACAGAACAGTTTATCCCCTTTTACGCTCATCATTTTCATGCATAACCTAGGTTTTGTTCTAAGTCCAATTGAAACTCCTCACGCTGTCCAAACTACTTACACAACGCTAAGCCCTCACCTGAAATAGAAGACGAGGCTCTAATCGTCTTCTAGTTCCCCAGAAATTCGATTTCCAACCACCAAACTCGTAGCTCTACCCTTCCTTACTGCTCACGACCTACACCCAGAAACCCAAAATAGAGGTTAGCGATCTCTTCTCCTCGTCGCTACGAATCCATAGCAACAAACGGAACTCAATTCCGACCTCTACAGCTCCCGAAATCACCCTTCGAAGGTTGCTCGCTCTAGGTTCGTCAATGGCTTTTCGGGGAGAGAGAAAGGGGAAAGAAGTTATGGATTTCCGTGCAATTCCGTCCTTTTATACACAAAATGTGCGCCTGGCATGTCAAAATGTGCGCCGGCGCACATTGACCCCCAAAAGGCGCACATTTTGAATATTCCGCCGAAAGTTTGCTGAATTAATTGAAAAGTGCGCCTGGCACTTCTAAATGTGCGCCTGCGCACTTTAGGGCCCAAAATCAGCACTTTTTGGTGCATCACCATTCCCCTCTTTGCAACCTCGACCCAACTTAAACCTGAATGACCCAAAACTCAAGGGGGAGCTTAAGAGCACTGATTCCAGTACCCTAGCCCACCGATCTTGAGTTCCAAACCGTTTGGTTGAGCGGGGATGTTACACCCTACGACTAACATGAGCATTGTCCTCAATGATCAAGAGAGAGAGGGTAAGGTGGAACGAAGTTACCGCGTTGGTAGAGAAGAGCATAGGACGTACTAGTGGCGAAAGAGTTCCATGATGATCCTTGGTGAAGAGTGATCCCAATTGCTTGCCAAACCTTATTCAAAAAGCTATAACAACACAAAAACGAAAAAGAGCAAACAAGAGCAATAAAAGTAAAGATAACATGGGGTGCCTCCCAAGAAGCGCTTGGTTACCGTCTTAAGCTCGACGATACCTGCGTTATGGTGTCCAACTTAGTACCTCCTTGATGTCAAGTAGCTTCTTCCATGATGAAAGTTGAGATCCAAGAAACATCTTGGGAGAATGGTAGACTAGCCAATGCACAATGATGCTTGTATAGCACTTGATACCTTGGGGTGGCTTGCTACCTTTGAGTTCCGAAACTTGAGGAAGAAAGTATGGTAGGGGGCCACCATTGAGCTCCATCGTCTCCAAGTTAGTGATGCCACTCAAAGAGTTTTCCGGTTCAAACATGGGCGGCTCCTCTTCCATTATCACCTTAGGGGGGGTTATGAAGCTTGTGTCCGTCTCTTGACACAAGTACTTCATGATCAAGCAAGAAGATTGAAGAGTACTCACAATCCTTGGTGGGACCACAATAGAGTGGTGTTGTTCACTTTCGTGCTCCACTCTCGGTGTCACCTCTTCTTGAAGCGTCTCCAAATCATCTCTCACCTCCTCCAAAGGGTCATCATCCTCAAGTCTCCTTGATTCTTCTATCCTCACATCATCGTTACTTGGTGTGTCCTCGGGTAGAACATGTTCCTCAATCTCCTCCACTACCAAATCTTCTTTCGTGTCAAGCTCTTCGGATTCACAAGTGTCATCTTCATCATCATAAACTTGCTCCAAATGATTGGGATGTCGTTCATTCTCAAGAATCTTCGTGACGAGCTCTATGCTTTGGGATAAGCGGTTAACTTGGTTTGCATTATCCTCCGCAATTCGTAACATCTCTAGCATGAAAGGAGGTGGAAGTGGTTTCTCATGGCTCATGAACTCCTCTTGGGGAAACTCACTTTCTTCTTCTTCCATGACAAGCACTTCCGGTTCAAAAGTTTCGGTGATGAGCTTCACACTTTGAGTTAAACAATCCAACCGAGCTGCATTATCTTCCACAATTTGCAACATCTCCTCAATTGTGGGGGGAGGTGGAGAGTGTTGTTCATCCTCTAGAGCTTCCTTGATGAGCGTCACGCTTTGAGCTAAGCGATTAAGTTGGTTCGCATTGTCTTCCGCAATCTTCAAAGCTTCCTCAAGTGTGGAAGAGGTGGAGAAGGCTCCTCATAGCTTACAAAACTCCTCTCGAGGACGCTCGCTTTCTCTAACCATCTTAAAGAGCTCCTCTAGCATGGAAGGCGGTGGAGAATGTTGTTCATGACTTGTGAAATCCTCTTGATAATACTCCGGCAAGACTTGATGGTAGGGTGGAGATGGATAGGGACATTGCTCATTCCACATAGGTGTTGA